>CAUYLG010004493.1:0-53907 GCA_963573385.1 Cacajao melanocephalus
GCAGTAGAACAAGAATCCTGTTCTCTCTCCCTCTTTTTCTTCCTCTTTCTTTCTCTCATACATTCTTTTTCTTTCTTTCTTTCACTCTCACTTTCTTTCCTCTCTTTTTCTTTCTTTCAAAAAAAAAAATAAATAAATAAAAATTAAAAAAAACAGAATTTGCTTAAAATGTGTTCTATGAAAAACATGAGTGAATATTTGAGGAAATAAATTATGCATGTTACTTTTACTGAGTGAAAACAGATATAGAAAGTTTCTGATGGATAATTGCCAAACTACTGTCTTATATAAATCTCCTGAATAGAATAGGTCTGTCTGATTCAATATGATTTTCCTTAATATCTGAATTTAGACATATTAGTTATATTTATCTCAATTTACATTATTAGAAAGTGAAATCATAATGTAGAAAAAATTGTTTTTAGGAATGTAATAGACTGTAAGAGGATAAGGGTAATTATAATATTTAGGTCAAAACTAATAAGCTGTAACAATACTAGGGTAGGCAGGGATTTGGTTGACTCAAGTTTACAAATCAGCAGACACAGTATGATTGGAAGTCTAATGTTCAGAAACAATAGAGCACTACTCTTCAGATCATACCTTACCTAGTCTGTTTATTTTATTCCAAAAGCTCAATTAATCTTTATTTACTTGCTTTATGAAAAAAATTGTGTCTGTATGCCTGTACCTGTATGCACAAACAAACCATGTATCCATTGCCTGAATAATCTCTAGGGATTTCTGCCAAAGTGTTTCCTAACAAGAGAAGCAGTTGAGTTAATCACCCCCATACAAATTAGGGGTGCTCAGGACCAAACCATTTGCTCTTCCATTGGCTTCCTGATTGTGAGTTTTTCTTTCTTTTTTTTTTTTTTTTTGAATTATACTTTAAATTCTGTAATACACGTGCAGGAAGTGCAGGTTTGTTGCATAGACATACATGTGCCATGGTGGTTTGCTGCACCCATCAACCCGTCATCTACATTTCATATTTCTCCTAGTGCTATTCCTCCCGAAAGCCCCCTACAGGCCCTGGTATGTGATGTTTTCCTCCCTGTGTCCATGTGTTCTCATTGTTCAACTCCTACTTATGAATGGGAACATGTGGTGTTTGGTTTTCTGTTCCTGTGTTAATTTGCTGAGAATGATGGTTTCCTGCTTCATCTGTGTCCCTGCAAAGGATATGAACTCATCTGTTTTAATGGCTGCCAAGTATTACATAGCATAGATATACCATATTTTCTTTATCCAGTCTATCACTGAGGGGCATTTGGTTTGGTTTCAAGTCTTCGCTATTGTGAACAGTGCTACCATAAACACACATGTGTATGTGTCTTTATAGCAGAATGATTTATAATCCTTTGGGTATATACTCAGTAATGAGATTGCTGGGTCAAACAGTATTTCTGTTTCTAGATCCTTGAGGAATCACCACACTGTCTTCCACAATGATTGAATTAATTTACACTCCCACCAACAGTGTAAAAGTGTTCCTATTTCTCTACATCCTCTCCAGCATCTATTGTTTCCTGACTTTTTAATGATAGCCATTCCAACTGGCTTGAGATTGTATCTCAATGTGGGTTTGATTTGTATTTCTCTAATGACCAGTGATGATGAGCTTTACTTCATGTTTGTTGGCTGCATAAATGTCTTCTTTTGAAAATTGTCTATTCATATTCTTTGCCCATTTTTTGATGCGGTTGTTTGTTTTTTTTTCTTGTAAATTTGTTTAAATTCTTTGTAGATTCTGCATATTAGCCTTTTGTCAGATGGATAGATTGCAAGAATTTTATCCCATTTTGCAGGTTGCCTGTTCACGCTGATGTTAGTTTCTTTTGCTGTGCTGAGCTCTTTAGTTTAATTAGATCCCATTTGTCAATTTTGGCCTTTGTTGCCATTGCTTTTGGTGTTTTAGTCATGACATCTTTGCCCATGGCTATGTCATGAATGATATTGCCTAGGTTTTTTTCTAAGATTTTTACGTTTTTAGGTCTCACATTTAAGTCTTTAATCCATCTTGAGTTAATTTTTGTGTAAGGCATATTGAGGGGGTCCAGTTTTAGTTTTCTGCGTATGGCTAGCTAGTTTTCCCAACACCATTTATTAAATAGGGAATTATTTCCGCATGCTTGTTTTTGTTAGGTTTATCATAGATCAGTTGGTTGCAGATATGTGGTGCCATTTCTGAGGCCTCTATTCTATTTAATTGGTCTATATATCTGCTTTGGTACCAATACCATGATGTTTTTTAAACTTGTAGTTTAGTTTTAAACTTGTAGTATAGTTTGAAGTCAGGTAGTGTGATGTCTCTAGCTGTGTTCTTTTTGCTCAGGATTCTCGTGCCCTTGCAGGATTTTTGGTTCCATAAGGAATTTAAAGTTTTTTTTTTTAATTCTGTGAAGAAAGTCAATGGTGGCTTGATGGGGATAGCATTGAATCTATAAGTTTCTTTGGGCAGTATGGCCATTTCACTATATTGATTTTTCCTATCCATGAGCATGGAATGTTTTTCCATTTCTTTGTATCCTCTCTTGTTTCCTTGAGCTGTGGTTTGTAACTGTCCTTGAAAAGGTCCTTCACATCACTTGTAAGTTATATTCCTAGTTATTTTATTCTCTTTTTAGCAATCATGAATGGATTTTCACTCATGATTTGGCTGTCTATAATTGGTGTATAGGAATGCTTGTCATTTTTGCACATTGATTTTGTATCCTGAGACTTTGCTGAAGTTACTTAACAATTTAAGATTTGGGTCTGAGACAATGGGGTTTTCTAAATATACAATTATGTCATCTGCAAACAGACAATTTGACTTCCTCTCTTCCTATTTGAATATCCTTTATTTCTTTCTCTTGCCTGATTGCCCTGGCCAGAACAACAATAGTATGTTGAATAGGTGTGGTGAAACTTGGTATCCTTGTCTTGTGCCACGTTTTTCAAAGGGAATACTTCCAGATTTTGCCCATTCAGTATGATATTGGCTGTGGGTTTGTCATAAATAGCTCTTATTATTTTGAGACATGTTCCATCAATACCTAGATTATTGAGAGTTTTTAGCATGGAGAGATGTTGAATTTTATCAAAGGCCTTTTCTGCATCTATTTAGATAATCATGTGCTTTTTGTCATTGGTCTGTTTATGTGATGAATTATGTTTATTGATTTGTATCTGTTGAACCAGCCTTGTATCCCAGGGATGAAACTGATTTGATCATGGTGGATAAACTTTTTGATATGCTTCTGAATTTGGTTTGCCAATATTTTACTGTAGATTTTCACATCGATGTTTACCAGGGACTTTGGCCTGAAATTTTCATTCTTTGTCATGTCTCTGGCAGGTTTTGGTATCAGGATAATGCTGGCTTCATAAAATGAGTTAAGGAGGAATCCTTCTTTTTCTTTTATTTTGAATAGTTTCAAAAGGAATGGTATCAAATTCAAAAGCTAGCAGAAGACAAGAAATAACTAAGATCAGAGCAGAACTGAAAGAGACAGAGACAAAAAATATCCTTTAAAAAAAATCAATGAATCCAGGAGCTTGTGTATTGAAAAGATTAACAAAATAGGTAGATTGCTAGCTATACTAATAAAGAAGAAAACAGCAAAGAATCAAACAGACACAATAAAAAACTATAAAAAGGATATCATTATTGATCCCACAGAAATAGAATCTACCATCAAAAAATTCTATAAACATCTCTACAAAAATAAACTAGAAAATTTAGAAGAAATGAATAAATTCCTGGACATATACACCCTCTCAAGACTAAACCAGGAAAAAGTTGAATCTCTGAATAGACGAAGAACAAGTTCTGAAATTGAGGCAGTAATTGATAGGCTACCACTCAAGAAAGCCCAGGACCAGACAAATTCACAGGAGAATTCTACTACAGGTAGTCTGTTTATTTTTAAGGCCAATTTTCAAGAGGGATATTGACAGATTGAAGGATAACCAAGAAGAGTACACTTTTCAAAAATAATGTATGGTATAGTGGAATTAATTATTCTTCAGTGTGGGAAATTGGAAACCATAATTAAAAAGTTAAATATATATTTTTATTTAAAGAATTCTCTCATGAGTAGGAATGCATCCCAGCTCATACTATTCAAAGATCAAAACCAGGACTAAAGGAAGGATGTAATACAAGTTTCTTGATTATATCAACACTTTTGCAATGATGAAAGCTATTATCATACTGTAATAAAATGAGTTCCGATAATGGTGAATGCTAAAATAAAAGATTGATGACCCTATGTCCTTTCAAGTAGAAGCAATTACTTCTACTTTTGTTATAGATTGTACGGAATGATCTCTATTATCTATGTATAATTTAAGACTCTATAATTAATTTCATCTACTATGCTACATTATTCTGATTGGTGGAAACATTTTTGTTTACAGGTTACTGTTGATGTCTCACTAGGAAGTTTGTAGAATATATTGTGACATATCCTATGTAGACTATATCATGTAATAAAATATATAGATTAGTAAATAGATCAATAATGTTTTGTGTACAGTTCAATGACAAATGTATGTGTTTTTGTACTTGGCCATTTCAACAGAGATACAGACCATTGTCATCAACTTAGGAAGATCCTGGTTTTTTTCCTTTTAGGAAATCTCTTTCATGTCCTATCCAAAGCAAACATTCATCTGACCTTCACTCTCATAATTTTGCCTATTCTAGAACTTCATATAAGTGAAATTATACAATATTTTCTGTTTGACTTCTTTCATTCAACAATAAACAGATTCTTCTCTATTGTTGCATTATTAGCAATGAATATTAGCAACATTAATTTTTGTTGTTGTTGAGTAATATTTCATTGCATGGCTATACTATTATTTGAGTTGTGTACAGCATTAGATTTTTGAAAATCAGAGCTCTATGAACATTAGTATAAATTCTTTCTGTGCTTATATACTCTCATTTATCTTCAGTGAATAACTAAAAGTTAAATTTCTTGGTGAAAGAATGAATGTGTGTTTAGCTTGATAAGAAATTGTCATATAGATTATAAGATGAATATACCATTATACAGTCTTTGCAGTATAATGGATTCCAGTTGCTTCATGTCCTCACCAACATTTGGTATTGTCATTCTTTCAAATTTAAGCCATTCTAGTGCCCTGAATAATAGTGGTATCTTGTTCTTAATTTGCATTCCCTTCATGACTAATATTATTTAGTAAGGCTTCATCTACTGGTTTTCCATTTATATATCTTTTGTTGTGAATTGCCTGTTCCAGTCTTTTTGTCTATTATTTAATTTTAATATCTTCTCATTATTGAGTTGTAAGAGTGTTTTTTGAATAATATTTAAAGTGTTATAAATATGTTTCTAGATTTTTTGCTTAATTTCTTTAGTAGTGCCATTTTTTTTGTACAAAAAAGTATGGTAAAGAATAGATATTTTTAACTTTGATGTAGCCCATTTGTCCTATTACTTTTTCATGTGTAGTGCTTTCATGTTCTGGCCAAGAAACATTTACCTTTCCTAAGTTTACAAATATTTTTGTACTTTAAAAATATTTTCTCTATGATTGATTTGGATGTTAATTTTTGCATAAAATGCAGTTGTGATTAAGGTATTTTGATATTACTTTTTTTTCTCTAAATACATATAACAGGTTATTCTAGTACCAATCAACAAATTAAGGATCACTTTATTGTGTAATCCACTTGATTAATGCTTTCTTTTCAGGAGAAAGTAAAACATTATTTGTATTCCTGTGGGAATACTTCTTATCGCCACAACCTCAGAAGACTTGGATTTTTATTTTAAATATTGTCATTAATTATGTATATGATATAATATTGATATCTCCCTGGACTGATCATTTGACAACTGGGGGCTAACTAATAAAGCTGGGTAAAATACGGGGTCCACAAAATGGTGAAATTATTAGGAATTACTTGGGCCAGAAATACTAGAGTTCTTACACATACACACACACACACACACACACACACACACACACACACACGTTATTCTCTGCAAGCTCCAAATCCAAAAAAATGCACAAGACTAATTGGATTTTTGGTTTCTGGAGAAATTTCATACTATATTGAGGAACATACTAATCTATTATTCGAAATATTTTTTCTTTGTTTTGTTTTTACAAATTTATTTTTTTGAAAGTAAATGTGTATGGGACTCTGAGCAGCAACCATCTCTCTTGGAGCTTCAAGGAGTCACCACTCAGTAAATTCCTCTAAGAATGCAAAACAGGCTCAACAATATTTGAAGTGTCAGCCACTGTACTCACATTACTAGGAATTTTGGAATAAGCTCTTAACTGCCACCTGTGAGTGTTAAGATTTTACTAGAAAGTTACTTGAGGCTGCTACTAAACACATTTCATTGAAAGGCAATTGTTATTCTGGGCTTTATTTAAAACTGCTTTTGATCAGTTACTGGAGGTTGCCAAACAAGCAGCAGGGTGGCCAGGGGTGGTGGCCAATGCCTGTAATCCCAGCACTTTGGGAGGCCGAGGCTCGCAGATAACCTGGAGTTAGGAGTTTGAGACCAGCCGGGCAAACATGACGAAACCGTCTCTATTAAAATATACAAAGATTAGCCAGTGTCATGGTGGGTGCCTGTAATCCCAGCTACTCAGGAGGCTAAGGTGGAAGAATCGCTTGAACCCAGGAGGCAAAGGTTGTAGTGAGCTGAGATCGTGCCACTACACTCTAGCCTGGGTGACAAAGCAAGACTACATCTCAAATACATACATGGATAAAAGGCAGCAGAGTTTCTGTTCAAGGGTAGAGAGCTGGCTTGTCTTTAAACATCTGTATTACAACTGGTTGCTAATTGCACTTCATAAAGGGAAAAGATGAATCCACTCAAGGGGAAGAAAGTGGTGTTGCCCATGTTATCAGAGAAACTGGGAGGTGACAATAATAATAATGTATGGATTTATATCAGTTTTGGACTGTAGCCAATAAACTGGCTATGTGGTCCAAAAATGGGTCTTAAATGACTGGAAACTAAAAGGAATCACAGTGTCAAGTGCTTATTATGAAAAATTATCATTTAGTCAGAGAAGGAAAAAAAAAGCACTTCTTCAGTGGAGTAATAGAATAAACAAATGAATGACCTCATTCTTTTATTGGAAGTGACGTCTTAGGTAGACATAATGAGAGGAAATTATGTAATTTGAGTAATGCAACAATTAGCAGAATAAAAGGAGAATACTCCACTTTATTTTCATAAATTAGTTTGAATAACACTTGGACTTTTGTCAACAGAAAATATAAGCTTAAAAACAGTTATGTTTCATGTAACCAAGAGGATCAGGCTGACCCATAAATGACAAATCAATTACATTTGTCCACCTTCTAGGATTCTAACTGAATAATTAGGGGGTACTGACCTAAATTACAATTATTCTGGATTTGGACTTACATATCTGATATCTGGTACCTGAACAAGATGCCATAAAGTTATTAGGGGTCTTTGGCTAAAACCATTATTTCAATTTGGATCCACTGCTTTGTCAACTGATGAAGAGATCAGTTTTCTGCAGGTGCACAGTAATACTTGTTTAAAATTAAGAAATATGTGCAATGGAGTTATTATTTCCCTTACAAATCACAAGACAGTGGACTGATTTTAAAAAAATGGACAATTGAAACATCTCTTTGAAAAACTGAGGGTTCAAAAAAGACTGAAGGGATGAGTCACATGATTGAACAAACGTGTAGAAGTATAGAGGTCACCATTGAATCATGAGAATTTAAACATGAAGAATATAATTTACATTTGGTTTCTCCGCCAGCGTCCAATGCCCAAATTAAAATCTGACTGTGGGATCTTCCCCTCCAGCCTCACCATGAGGTAGAAAAGAAAAACCTGTTTTCTGGGGAGAAATTCAAGCCAGATTCAGAAATTTGCATAAGTAATGAGTAGTTGAATGTTAATGGCCGAGACAATGGAGAAAATGTTTCCAGGACCAGAAACTTTGGCAGCAGCCTCTCCCATCGCAAGCCCAGAGGCCTAGGTTTAGTGGGCAGGGCCCAGGGATCTCTTGCTCTGTGTAGCCTTGGGACTTGGTGCCTTGCGTCCCAGCTGCCCCAGTTCCACACATGGCTAAAACTGGTGAAGGTATAGTTTGGACTGTTGCTTCAGAGGGTGCAAGCCCCAAGCCTTGGTGGCTTCCATGTGGTGGTGTTGGTTCTATAGGTGCACAGAAGTCAAGAATTGACGTTTGGAAACCTCTGCCTAGATTTAGAGGATGTTTGCTCTAGGGACAGAGTCCTCATGGTGAACCTCTGCTAGGGCAGTACTGGATGGAAATGTGGGATCAGAGCCCCTACAGAGTGCCCATTGGAGCACTGCCCAGTGGAGCTGTGAGAAGAGTGCCACTATCCTCCAGACCCCAGAATGGTAGATCCACTGACAGATTGCACCACGCACCTGGAAAAGCCACAGGCACTCAATGCCAGCCCATGAATGAAATTCCCAAAGCTGTGGAAGCCCACCTCTTGCATCAGTATGTCCCAGATGTGAGATGTGGAGCTTTAAGATTTAATGACTGTCCCACTGGATTTTGGACTTACAGGGGATTCATAGTTCCTTTGTTTTGACCAATTTCTCCCATTTGGAATGGGAGCATTTGCACAACGTCTGAATCCCCATGGTACCTAAAAAGTAACTAAGTTGATTTTAACTTTATGGGCTCATAGGTGGAAGGCACTTGCCTTGTCTCAGTCATGCTGTGGACTTTCGAGTTAATGCTGGTATGAGTTAATATTTTTGGGAACTGTTGGGAAAGAATGATTGGTTTTGAAATGTGAAAAAGCAAGATTTGTGAGGGATGAGGAGCAAAATGATATGGTTTGGCTCTGTGTTCCCACCCAAATCTCATCTCAAATTTAATCCCTATGTGTTAAGGGAGGGACCTGTAATCCCCAGGTATTGTGGGAGGGAGGTACTAGATTATGGGGGCAGCTTCCCTCATGCTGTTCCTGTGATAATGAGTGCGTTCTCATGAGATCTGATGGGTTTTTATGTGTTTGGAAGTTCCCACTTTGCTTTTTTATTTTTCCTGCCAACTTGTGAAGAAAGTGTCTGCTTCCCATTCCACCATAATTGTAAGTTTCCTGAGGCTTCCCCAGCCATGCAGAACTGTGACTTAATTAAACCTCTTTTCCTTTATAAATTACCCAGTCCCAAGTATTTAAAGCAGTGTGAAAAAGGAATAATACATGGAGGACGGTAGAAATGATACCAGATCACACCTCAGAGGTGCAAGAGCATGAGTTTACATAGTTAGTTGTGGGGAAGAGACCCATGAGGTAGAATTTCAATGGCCTCTCATCCCCATGAAGTGCCTGAATGGAGAAATCATTCAATGTAACAATTTTTTGTTTCCTGTTAATAGGCTTCACCTATTGATCAATATTGGCTTCACAGTGTCATTTTAGGTTTTTCACTTGCCTTTCTATTTGAAATCTTTTATAATCATAATTTCCAGGTGATATCCCATTTATCTCTTCAAAATGAGGTGATATCTGGAAATTAAATGAGCAAAGCATTTCATCTTCCGTTTTATTGGTGGATATTTTAAATAATAAAATAAAACATGCAGCAGATCTATGTACCACTTATTCTACCTGAATTAGTAGAACCAGTGCTGAAATAATTTTTGCAGTCCTCAGTGTTGATGAGACTCTTACATAGTACGTTTGAGAAAATGAATATATGTACAAACACACACACACACACACACACACACATATGACTACCTTTGCATTCTTGGAGTCCCATAGAACTTCAGATAATGGCCAAATGATCACTGATATTTTAGAATTAAAATACATTCTTCATGTACAGAATTGAATAAAACAATATTGAAACAAACCTGTACATTATTTCCTATCTTTGTGAAAATCCATCAGTTTTCTTGATTCTGGGAATCAAGCTAGAAGGAAGGTGATATTCAAATAATGTTGTTTCCCTATTGTAATATTTACTATTCAATTAATTTTTGATGCTTCCACCTCCTAATTGCAAGAGTAATAAGAATTCCCTTAATTACTTTGCATTGTACATAGAGCTGATTTGAGTGTTCTCAGAAAGCAAACTCTAATTAAGAAACTTAGAAGAAAACTGGAAAATAATTTTACCTTATAATTTTCAGTGACTGTTGAAATTAGGGGTCAATACAGCAACAGTCAGGATTATAAACAAAACAAAACTCAAATCTTTGTATCAAATCCTTTTTATCTTTTGTAGTTTCCAGAATTATTAATGTACCTTTTACATTTATTATCTAGATTAATTCTGTGATAATTTTTTTCTGTTTTTGATTTTTTGATAATGACTGTGCTGAATGTTTGCACAATGGTTATTGTGCAGTTGATCAGAACTCTTCATGTTTGGTCTTACGTTATTATAAACATGAACAAATATGGTCACAAATACATTACTCCAAAGCCTTTATAGCAGATATATTCCTTCATTTCATCATATTACCCATTTTAAAGTCTGGTATCACTATAAATTAAGTATACAATCAAGTATTCAGTTGTGCACATATATCTATAATCTTTTAGTCAAATAAAATGACTAATGTGGGAGAAAAGAAAGATAGCTAGAAATCAGTCTAGAGTCTAGTCAAGAAAGTGTAAAATTTCAGGAAAGCATCAAGAACATGTAAAATTCCAAGTAAGCACCCAGGCTCTAAAGTCAAACTGCTTGGTTCTAATCAGCTCTGCAATTTACCAGCCCTGTGACATTTTGCTTTTCTGCTCTTTTTTCATCTACATAATAGGCTTAATAATATTTCCTTCTTCATAGAATTGCATTAAATATCAATTATTTAATCCATAAAATCACATAGAATAGTCTCCAGAAGAGTATGTGCTCAATTCTTGTTTTTACTATTGTCACTGGTTACAAAAAACTAGAACATAACTCTATTTCTTGTAACTTTAACCAAAAAAATTAGATGGTAAAGTATGCAAGTACAAATAAAAATAAACAAATTTTATCTCCCAACAATAGTTTATTATCTCAGAATTCTACAGTATCAACTTTCTGTCTTACCAGTGTTTCATTTCATTTGCTCTTCTTCACAATGTCCTATTTAATTGCCTTGTCCAATCCATAGTTTCTACTACTTTTCACTGTCTCTACCCACCAAATGCTCTCACTTTCCATTTACTAAACTTAAATTCTGTGGCCTATCATCATAATATTCATCTTTCACTTATGGACAAATCCCATTAACATCTTCATTTTATACAAGTAGGAAAAGCACAGGCTAAATCCAATTGTTTACTTATTCACATCTTCTTATCATGCAGGCACGAGATACTGAGGACTAGTGAAAAACAATCATTAGGAATGACCTCATTTTAATTTCATCACCACTGATCTCCAATAGACTGTATACCTGTAAGGAATCCTATAATCTTTCCCTGGACTAATCAATCCTCAATTATCTTAAGTAGATACTTAAATCTTCTTTTTTCTCAAATTTCCAACATGTAGTACTGCCTCCAGATATACAGAGAAGTAAAGAATTAAATGGTTTCAAAATCATATAAAGATGAAGAGGTATTTTTTAGACTGGGTTTCCAAATATGGGCTCCAGAACAGCAGACACATTAGTAGAAGCACATAGTTCAACATGCCGTCTTTGAGACTGTGTTGGAATCAGCAGTCCTTTTTCGCAACTCTGACTGCACCAACACCATTATTACTTGAAACCAAAGAATCTGATAAATGGTATCTATACTTCATAGAATATCTGAAGTTGTCATTGATTTCTGCAGCAATCCTTGAGTGTCAGGAAAATGGCTACTTCTTTACTTGACCTTTCCAAATTTGTTTCAAGTATATTTAATGATGAGAATCTCATTTGAATTCCCACCCCACACCCAACACGCACCTCGACATTCCTTCCCCCTTACTTCTATGTCCATGAAACTTACCACATCAAATGACGTGCTGTATGCTTTGTACACCTTTGAATCCTGGTGCCTCAGAAGATGCAACCTGAGATCCCCTCATCTTCTGCCTTCACTGTGCACTCTCATCTTGACTTATTTATTATGGTTTCCTTGTTGAACCTTGTGTGGAAACTTGTTCTTCTGAAGGCTTAGGCCTATGCAGACAGAAGGTGTGGGGAAATTAACTCTTCATAGTGTGAACTTTTACCAGTTGAAAGCCAACTAGCTTTATTTTCCTGGAATCATGCTTTTTGATTTTCACCAGCTCTGCATTGCATACGTCAAGTATTGTCAATATTTTTTTAATCTCTCTCTGCAAACATCTGAAAATACATATAATTTTCTTTTGTTCTTCCGTTGAATACCACTTACAATTAAATGTGTTTGGATCCATCAAAATTCAAAGTTGAAAGAATCTTTGTCTGTGGGCAGTAGAATTTATTCCTCCTTATTTCTAACTTTGAGTAAGTCTCAAGAGATTACACAATAAACATGTTGCTCCTACAATGGTGTCAGCAGTGTCAGATAGAAATTCATTATCCTGGTCCATTTTGTGCTTCTATAACAAAATACTCAAAAATGGGTAGTTAATAATAGAAATTTATTTCTCATAGTTTTGAAGGTGGATAATTTCAAGATCCAGGCTCTAGTAGGTTCTGTTGTCTAGAAAATGATTGATTTATGCTTCCAAGATAGTTCTTTGTTGCTAAATCCTCCAGAGGGAGGAATGCTGTGTCCTCACATGGCTGGAGACAGAAGCTCAAGCTCGAGCCAAATGGTGTGTGAAGCCTCTTGGATAAGGACCTTAGTCCAACTAATGAGGGTAGAAACCCTCATGACCTAATCAACTCTTTAAAGCACCACCTCCTAATATCATTATATTGGGCTGGGCGTGGTGGCTTATGTCTGTAATTCCAGCACTTTGGGAAGCCAAGGCAGGCAGATCACTTGAGGTCATGAGTTCAAGAAAAGCCTGTTCAATATGGTGAAATCCCATCTCTACTGAAAATACAAAAATTAGTTAGGTTTGGTGGCATGTGCCTGTAGTCTCAGCTACTCAGGAGGCTGCTGCAGGAGAATTGCTTGAACCTGGGAGGTGGAGGTTGAAGTGAGCCAGGTTGGTACCACTGCACTCCAACCTGGGTGACAGAGCAGGACTCTGTCTGAAAAAAACAAAACAAATTGTCATATTGGCAACACCCAAATTTTGGAAGGAACACATTCAGACCATAGCATTCATCTCACATTCATTGTCATGAAAGACCCATAGAAAGTTGTATTTCTATGAGATAAACTTCACAAGTGTTGTGAGTTAAATTGCATCCCTTCCCCTAAAATTAATATGTTGAAGTCCTAACCAGTAGTACTTCAGAATATTACTGTTTCAGAGATAAAATATTTAAAGGGATAATTTAATTAAATTAGGGTTGTTAGGGTGCAGTTTTAGTTGAATATGACTGGTATCCTTATAAGAAGAGGAGATTAGATTGTAGAGCACACAGACAGCAGGAGACAATGTGAGGACACAATGAGAAGGCACACAACTGCAAGCGGAGTGGAGAAGCCTCAGGAGGACTCAAACTTGCTGACACCATGATCTTAAACATTGAGCCTCCAGAACTGAGTGAAAATAATTTATGTCGTTCAAACCATTTAGTTTGTGTTATTTAGTTATGGCAGCCTTAGCCAACCAATTAGGTATTCACAAAAAATACTTAGCAATCATTTAAAACATTTTTCCTGTATTATTTTTACATTTTATTAAGTATGTTTGTCCCCTTCCCATTAAAAAAAAATTACCTAACAGCTAGTCTCATCAAATAAAACATTATAATTAAGTACTTAAAAAAATCTCACCACATATATCAAACAATGCACATATAGGCCATTTTTAGAAATGCAATTAAGTAGGATATTTAACCAAGAAAATTCACTTTCATTTAAAATATTAAAGAAACTAATTTTAGAATGCTTTTCTCTACTTAGCATATTAGACTTTGGGCATGAAAAATACAATCATGCACTTCTAGTGTTTTCTAACACAGTAGTTTACATACCTCTTGAAAAATTTAAGTACTTAGATGCTGGATAACAGCTACTAGACAGAGGTGATCATACCACTATATTATTCCTTCATCATCTTGCCTCACCACTGTCCAAACATTCATAAGCTGTTTAGAGTCTATAACAACAGGCCCTCAATTAAATACAAAAATTGAGTGATTATATGAAAAATAATATTTGTATTAAGATGCAAGATATTAACAAATAATTTATCTAAAGGTTAAATTATAATCATCAATAGAATATATCCATTCTCTATAAATTTTATATTTGCAGAAATTCAAGGTAAAATAAAATATGTTTTATTGGAGAATGTGATCATCATATTTTATTTTACCTTGAATTTCTATTACTTTAAATGTTTAATTGAGCTGTGTATCCCCTGTGAAAAGGTTTGAGATGCAGAACTCCTAACAATAAAACCATGAAATGGGAGATCACACAAAGTCTATGCAGCCACCTCATCTGACCGCCATGAGTTTCCACCTCTGATCACAATGCTTGCCTAAGAATAATGGAATTTGTTTCTTTCTCCCTGTCAACCTTCACATGATTTAATCCCATTGGTAAACTCTAACATGGAAAGAGATTCTTGGACGTATAGTTCCTGTAGTCTTCTCTTGATTACAGAGGAGACCTTGGAAGCAAAAGGTAGGTAGTCATGTAACTCACAAAACACAATTTCTCTTTCAAAGGTTTCAATATTGTTCACTTGCCATCAAGGGACCAGACAGATAGTCTTTGAGAAATAGTGATATATGACATTGGTCCAGGTTAAATATGGAAGGATTGTAAACAGTAGTAAATAAATTGGTCTTTGTAAGTATAAAAGTCCCTGTTCTTGGAACCATGCTTAACCCCATCTCTACCACTGTTGTGACTCTTTATATTGGTGTGTTCTGGGGTTTCTAAAAACAAATGAAGTCAGAGGCTGAGGCAGGAGAATCGCTTGAACTCGGGAGGTAGTGGTTGTAGCGAGCTGAGATCATGCCACTGCTTCCAGGCTGGGCGAGAGAGAGAGACTCCATCTCAAAACAAATAGAAAAACAAATACAGTCAACATAGGGACAATATGTTGTCCACTTGTTATGTATGCTGCCTCCATATGCCTCTAACACAGTGCTCTTTGTCCTTGAAGTTCCAGTACTTGTCCTTACAGTTCCTGTCATCCCCATTAAGATGCTAATATATTCCTAGTCCTTCCTGCTACTGTAGCTCTTACTATTGGTTACTCCAACTGCTAAGTACATCAATCCCAGCAGCGCACCCACTGGACCTCATTGATTACATGGTCCCTGTAATTCCCAACTGTAAAAGGGGGTCCACAATGAGACGTTGGGTATCCAAATTGTATCTGGTCCAGGAATAGAGCAAAGAACCACAGTTTTTATTGGGATGACTCATATCACCCTCTTACCTTCTTCTGATTGTAGATATTAATCAGAACCTTATTTTTAAGTTTTAAAGAAGGCAGCCTCCACTGTCACTACAACTCCCAGTGTCTGACTTTCTGACTTTGCCCATTCTTATGAATTCTGTGGTTAGGTGCCACCATCTGGCCTCTGTTGATCCAGGACTGCATGTTCTCCATCACTATTAACAAACGAAACCCTGTGACTACCTCTTCTACCATCAGTCCTGATCTGCACATGACAGCTAATCTTTTATGATGTTGGTGCCCTACTTAACAGGATATTTCTGATGATCTCAGTGGATAGTGTGTCCTCTGGGACCTCTCATGTATGACAATCATCTGGTAGGTTTCATGGCCTCACACAACCTTCATTTTATCAAAGTTCCTTTTCTGAGCGTTTAAAAAATTCCTTCCTCTACCATCTGGCATAGAAACATACATTTAAACTTTATGCAGCATGGACTGTTACATTTGCAAGATTTCTACTTAACTCTGCAGTGAATTTGTCCTATACACTAAGGTTCTAAACTGAATGTTAAATCCTGTGTTTCATAAAGGGCCTCTAGTTAGTCAGTTATTACTTGTTTATTTCACATTCTAGTCCCTTGATGAGGAAGTCTCAAAATATGTTTTAGTCATATTTCACTTTTAGGCCCAGCATATTGACAGATGGCTTATACTGGAAATTAATGGTAATTATCGGTGAACAGCTAGGATGCAAGATAAGCCACTTTCCTATGGGAAACATTTATTTCCTTATGAGGGAATGACTTGTAAAGGGTCTTTCCACATGTGATACGGTTTAACTCTTTGTCCCCACCCAAATCTCATCTGGAATTGTAATCCCCACGTATCTAAAGAGGAACCTAGTGGGAGGTGATTGGATCATGAAGGCAGTTTCCCTCATGATCTAGTGAGGGAGTTCTCACAAGATATGGTTTAAAAGTGGCAGTTTCCCCTGTGTTCTCTATCTCTGTCTCTCTCCTGACACTGTATGAAGATAGTGCCTGCCTCTCCTTTGCCTTCCACCATGACTGTAAGTTTCCTGAGGCTTCCCCTTGTAGAACTTTGAGAAAATTGAACCTTTTTTCTTTATAAATTACCCAGGTTTAGGTAGTATCTTTAGCAGTGTGAAAACAGACTAATACAACATGGTAGAAATGTTAACTTTTACTTAAGAAGGGTGGGCCAAAAACATGTTGCATATATTAAATATAAACGATTTTTTTTTGAGACAGAGTCTTGCTCAGTCACTAAGGGTGGACTGCAGTGGCATGATCTTGGCTCACTGCAACCTTTGCCTTCTGAGTTCAAGTGATTCTCCTTCCTCAGCCTCCTGAGTAGCTGGGATTACAGGCATGTGCCACCACGCCCAGCTAATTTTTGTAATTTTAGTGGAGACAGGGTCTCCATCTCTTGACCTCATGATCTGCCCACCTTGGCCTCCCAAAGTGCTGGGATTACAGACATGAGCCACCGCACCCAGCCCACATCTTGTTTTAAACAGCATAGTTTCTCTACTTGCATTATTCAATTAGAAATGAGACCTACTTATTTTCTGTTCATTGGTGTGAATCTAGGGTTAGTTTATGTAAGAAACTTTGACCTTGAATAGATAAAACTTTTTTTTTTGCACGATCTGCTGATATAAGATGACAAGAAGCATGGAATTCTCTTCAAACTTTAAAAATGATTCAAAGACACAACAGGAAAGAGCTGTGCAATGTTATGAACATCTCCAATTATTAACCAATATTACCTAATTATAAGCATTGAAACTGCTGTCTTAAAATTATTACTAATAAGGAAATTAAAATCTTGCTCCACAGTGAGAGAGGATTCTTCCCTAATATTTGCCAAGATTCCCATTAAAACATAGTCCTGTGACAGGGCAAGATTCCATAAAAAAAAAAACTAAGTGTGAATATGTGAATAATGTGAATAACATGTTAGAATATCTTGTATTTGTTTCTACTTACCTCTCATTTATAAAAATTGATAAATTTTATTTTTATTAAGCAGTTTTAGGTTTACAGAAAAATTGTGTGGAGAGTACAGAGCACCCATAACTCCCTCACACTCATCCCAGCTTTTCCTAGTATAACACCTTGTGTAATTGTGTTGATGAGCCAAGTCTGATACCTTATTGAGTAAGGATTATAGTATACATTAAAATTCACTCTTTATCTTGTACAATCTGTGAATTTTAACAAATATGTAATGACAGGTATTCACTATTACAATATCACACAGCATAATTTTACTGCCGTAAAAAAAATCACTTTGTTCCACTTATTTATTGCTTCTTTCCTCCTCCCAAAGCCCTGGCAACCCCGATCTTTTTACTGTCTCCATAGTTTTCTATCTCCAGAATGTCATGTAGTTGGAATCAAACAGTATGTAGCCTCTTCGAATTGTCTTCATTTACTTAACAAGATGCACTTAATTTTTCCTTATTGTTTTTTCATGGCTTCATAATGTTATTTCTTTTTAATTCTGAGTAATAATCCACTGTTTCTATGTACTAAAGATTATCCAATGACCTATTGAGGGACATCTTGGTTTCTCCTGCACTTTTGAAATTATAAACAAGGGTACTATAAATATTTGTGTGAATGTAAGTTTTCAGTTCTGTTATGTAAATACCATGTAGCATGAAAGCAGAATACCATGCTAAGAATATGCTTAGTTTTCTAAGGAACTGCCAGACTGTCTTCCAAAGTGACTATCGTCTTGCATTTAACCTGGCAATGAATGAGAGTTTCTGTTGCTTCACATCCTCATCAACATTTTCTGTCATTCATTTTTGTTTATTCAACCCTCTCTTAAGTGTGGCTCTGTTCAAATGTTAGAGTTTCTGTAGTTTACACTATTTTAAGAGTAGGAAAATATTTTCACAGGACAAACATCAAGATTTTCTAGTAATCCCCTGGACATCCACCACTGCTGCTGTGGTCTTTTGTGCTGAAAGTTATTTTCTAAAACACCCCACAATTCTCGCATTTGTTATTCTTTTCTAAGTCCAAATCTAGAAATTGTAACTGCCAATTTATATAAGAATAAGCAGAAAACCGTGATCATTTTTGAGACGAATTGATTTCCTGGTGTCAGCCATCAAAATATTATTTCTTTATAAATACTACTAATTACTAAAATTAACCTTTAATAAATAGCCTAGATTTATAGTGTTTTACACACATGTAGAATTTGGTAATAAAGGCTCTGAGAAGTATGTTTATAAATTACATATATGTAGAGAGGAGAGTGCTAACTTAGTAAGGTAGACTATGCCTAGGGTATAGCAGAATTCAAGACAAATCTAATCACAGCTTTCAAGGTGTTTATATTCAGGGCAGCAAAAAGAGAAAACTTATTCAAAAAAACTAAACTAAAAATAGATTAGCAAATAGATTAACAAAATCAGAAATTACTAATTCTTAAGGATTGTGGAGGAATCCAAAACTAGTGAAGTGATTAAAAAATGAATTACTTTTTTAAAAAATCTGGGCCCATTGAAGTTGTATTTTCTAGTTTTTTTTTTCAGAAATTATTCTTTTATTATCATCATTGCCTTTTGAGTGTCACGGGTCTGAGGAAGTATTAGCAAAAAACCATATCCCTAATCTTCTTTTCTGCGTGTTAAAAAACCTCTCACATAATTTCAATTCTAGAACAAATATTCTTCTAATGATATTTCTTCTAAGGTTTAATTTTGGCTGATGGATGAGAGAAAGTGAATTTGAGAAAATAATGCTCAATAGTATGTGTAATAGTGTGAATTACACTTGGTGAACAGTGTGTGTAAATATCAAAATACAACCACAAGTGTTTCTCCAGGAAATCAAAAAGTGATTCTGCCAGGGCTTTGGGAGGAGGAAAGAAGAAACAAATAAGTGGAACACAGGATTTTTTTTTTAGGGCAGTTGACTGAAAATATCTTTATATTATATTTTCACATAGAAGACTCCAAGGCTCAGTACTTTACTGTTAAATATAGCTATTGGAATATTTGCTTTAAAAGTTTAGATTTTATTTTTGAATGACTGAGTATATTCACTAGCTATTAAGGCAAATATTTTAGGGCTGTATTCAACAGAAAAGCAGTAACCTTGGTTTAGATTATTCTTTTAAAACATAGCCTAACATGTAGTCTATATTTATATATAATATTTATGAAGTATTTAAAAATAAATAATGTCCAGTTCTTTTAGATTTCATTTATCTGTTCCTAAAGAAGTGTCCTAAACTTTCAAAATTATGCCTGGAAAAGCTTTTTAATATAAAGGCTAGTGTCAAACACTCATGGTAGATCAAAAAAGTTACTTAGACATGATCTCTTCCAGTTGCCTCCTATTATGTTAAAATACATGAGATAAGGGGTAAACAAGTCATTTATTCATAAATATCTCTCAATAAGTGTGAGAAAAATTATTTCACCTAATCAAGCCATTGCTAGTCCTGCCATTCCTATCTGCGGGTCCCTAGACAATCTGTGTAACAGAACCTCATTCTTCTTTCATAATATCAAGAGACTTTGCCAATTCCATGAGCATCAAAAATCTTTATATTACAGAAAGATATCTATGTTGAATAATATTATTTTGCATCTTGTGTTTAAAAATACCCTATCAACAAATTACCCCATAGTTAGGAAGGAGAAATTCATTTTTATATGTTACAACAAAAATCAATATCATCATTTTGCCTAAAATCAATCTTAAATTAGATATATTATTACAATTAATTTTAATACACATAAACATTAAATTTCATTTTAAACGGGTAAGAAAGCATTCTTGTGCACGCGTCTAGATATAAAAAGTCCAATTGTTTCAATTTTTAGCATGACATTTGAAAAAAGAAACTCTTGTATCAAAAAGAAGTTGAACAGAAATAGATTCATATAATATGCTTATACAGAATAATGATTCTTTTTCCTTTCCATTAATCTAATTTACTTTTATTGGGCAAAGTTCTCTGATAAATGTATCTCTGCACTATGGAGATGTCAATGAATGTGATAAAGGAACTTCTTTGGAGATTTATCATAGTATGTAACTTCTGAATTTTACATTTTGTCTTGCTGTGCAGTGTCACAGATAAAAATGCTTTTGAAATTGCTGTTTCCTGGATGGCTCTAAAAAACTTGAAAGATCATGAGACTCCCCTTTGTCACTGTTAGATAACAAGCATGGTAATATCTTACAAAGTATAATTAAACCACTGCATAAGATCATCTCTAACATTAAGGCATGTTTTCTTTTGTTTTCTCTCAATATGTTTAAATGTGTAAGACTCCATTAACATAAATCTTTATTTAAAAGCTTATATTTATTTACAAGCACAAGATTAAAGCAATTGTGAATAAATCAACATGCTTAATGTAAACTTCAAGCAGTTGTTTAAAAATATGAGGTTTATGAAGAGCAATTTCCATATCAGGAATAGAGAAGCCAGTCTCACTGTTCCAGATATTTTGCTATTTAATTGAACATAGTAAATAAATGTATATAAGTTGTATGTATGATCAAATAATACAGCAAAAATATTTATTTGTGTCTACTTACTGTTCAGTTTAATTGAGTTGCAGAATTATGAAACACAAGTGAAAATAAAAGAACTGGGACATTTTCAATTTTTGTTAATATTTTCACCTGACAAATTTTGACAACACTGACCATATTCAACTAATATTTAATTTACTATTGAGTTCAAATAGGTTTGATTCTGGGTATATAAATTTAACAATCTATAAAGACTTTAAGGTTTAGCTTTCACCTACATAAGCTGGGTAAATGGTGGAATCTCAGTAAGGATTAGCTTCGATTGTTGCTATAACGAATACCAACCAAAAAAGTAATAAACCTTGTTTCCCAAAAGGCATTTCCCAAAGAACTGATTTTCTCACAGCGATTTGTTACAGGAACTGATAATTAAATATTGTAAGATCTTGGTAAAATTTTGGATAATTGTATGAGACTTTTTTTCCTTAATTTGTAAAAGCTGTATTCTATTTATAAGCATTCAGTTATTTTCATTTTATATTTACTTTTAATACTTATTAACTCGGGCTTTAAGTTGCAGAATTTAACAGAATCAAGGCAGAGAATACAAGATAAAGACATGAGTAGAAGAGACAAAACACACACACACACAAAACAGGCAAAGGAAAGTGAAGTGGTTCTATACAGCAGTGTCTCTTTCTTCTGTGATTATGTGGTAGGATTGCTTATGATCTCCTTGGATTGTAGAATCTCATGGCTTTGCAATGATTAGGAAAAAACACGTATAGAATGTTCAGTGTTAAAATAGAAAATAGCATGCACTAATAGTTAAGGCAGTTTTGTAGTTGAGATAAAAAATGTATACTCATACTAATTTGTCTCAAGAATGGTAAAGGTTTGCAATTTTAACCTAGTGGCCCACTAACAGATTTGTCTGCTACAGTTTTATTGATGCTGACAGAAAATGAGACTATTGGGCCAGTGATAAAGTGGGTTTATTACTCGTAGCAGTAGCTATAGCCAGAGATCAACATGTTCTTGTATTGTTACTCTAAACCCATATTTACACATGATGACGGAAGGAAAGCCAAGTGACACTTGAGTCCACAATGGGTTTCATTAAAGGAAAGGAATACTGAGTTCACAAAATCCCATTCTATTAAATTAGGCTTTATGCAAACCTGCCTGACCTTTGGCACTGAAGAAGACATTATCTTTATTAAACTGGCCTGTATGCTTTTTCTCTGGAGAGAGATATTATCTCTGCCCACCAGGGCTGCACACTACAAAAACATCCCTAGTGTTGAGAAAAGGGAATTCTATCACACTG
This sequence comes from Cacajao melanocephalus, assembly GCA_963573385.1. Taxonomy (NCBI): domain Eukaryota; kingdom Metazoa; phylum Chordata; class Mammalia; order Primates; family Pitheciidae; genus Cacajao; species Cacajao melanocephalus. Next base: position 22,287 of record CAUYLG010004493.1, read on the forward strand.
TTAGTGGGAATGTAAACAGTAAAGCCACTATGAAAAACAGTACAGAGATTTCTCAAAAACCTAAAAATAGAACTACCGTATGCTCTGACAATGCCACTACTGGATATTTATCCAAAAGAAAGAAAGCAGTATATCAAAGGGATATCTGAACTCAGATATTTTATTGCATCACTATTCACAATAGAAATGATATGAAATCAATCTATGTGTTCATCAGTGGATGAATGGATAAAGAAAATGTAGCATATATACACAATGAAATACTATTGGCCATGCAAAATGGCAAGATGGATGGAAGTGGAGGTTACCATGTTAAGTGAAATAAGTCAGACATATAAAGACAAATTTTCCATGTTCTCATTATTGTGTAGGAGCCAAAAAAGTTGATCCCAGGGAAGTAGACAGTGGGATGAAAAATACCAGGCTGGGCAGGGTGTATGAGAGAAAGTAAGGATGAAGAGAGGTAGGTCAATGAATACAAATATACAGTGAGGTAGAAAATATAAGTTCTGTTTGATGGTAGAGAAGGATAATTATAGAAAGGGAAAAGTAGAATACATTTCAAAGTAGCTAGAAGAGGAAACCTGAATTTTTTTTCCAACACACAGAAAAAGTAGATGCTCAAAGTGATGGATATCCCAAATACCCTGACACGATCATTATACATTCTATGCATGCAACAAAATACAACATGTCTCATAAATGTGTAAAATATTCTATATGAATGTTTACAAAATCCTTGGAAAAGTAGTCTGGAATCAAGGGGTGATGCCTCCACTTGCAAGATGTGCCAAAACACGAGAAACTTGTGGAGACTCGTCCCATGAGTTTCTGCACTGCCTCCCGTTTCTAAAGACTCTTACCTTCTTTCCAAGAATACGATACCCAGTTGGCTACTCAGATTATTTGACTAGCATAGGCTGTGACCAAATTTGTTATTTATAAACAGCACTTAATTAATTAAGACTATTCTTATCAAGACTCTAAACATCAGATGTGGCAACCTAATGTAGTGGCCTTAAAAATGTTCCACAGTGTCCCAAACTCAACAGCTGAACAAAGTTTCTAACAATCAGGAGTACCTTAGAAATCCAGGTGGGATTATCTTTGAGATTCTATATTGACCTTTCCACTTTTCTTGAGACATTAATCCAGGTATAGGTATGTATGTTGTATAGATTCTGTCTTGACCCATAAGGAAAATGTCTAAGACAAAGCTGTCTTTCATAACAACCCTGGCCCATTCTTTGAGGCTGAACTGAGTACTTTCCTAACCTGAAAGGATGTCACTGATCATCTCAACTAGAGTCACAAACTTCATACCAATATTTCCAATAAAATAATTACCATGCTATAAGAATTGCTGCATAATTTGTGATTAAATTAGAATTCAGTTATCCTTTTCAAACCTCCATGCAACCTAGGGTAGCCTCATTTGGGAAAAAATAAAGTAAAATAAAATATAAAATCCTTCACATGCATCTGAGCATTACATGATGTTCTGGTGGTTTGTCCTGAAATGCTTGCAGGTCTCTTAAGACTGTTTCTCAGGGGTAAGTCACCATGTTTTGGAAGGTTGTTAGTTCCTGGTTCCAAACAAAATATTGTCACTGGGGAAATAAAATATTGTTTATAATTGTTGTGACCACTCTCCAAGTGGGACCTACATCAATCGGGGACAAAAGTTCACACTGCCTCCGAAGTGGCACCCTGGCTCACTGGCAGACCTTTAGCGTCTGCCTTTCTTAAAAATTGAGTCTAGTATTTTGTTTATAAAGGGACTCTCTTTTAAGAGGAGGTAGTCAAACCTGTCTTTTATATCCATTGTACCAACTCGGTGACATTCTGCCCTGAGGAATAATGAGTGACGGCTTTGGGTATGAGGACATGGCAGAAAACCAAAAATGTTGACAGGAATTTTGCATGGGAGGTACAGTGTTTGGACCATCTTACTCTAATAGACTGCTTCTGGTAGACTTCCTGGAGAGTTGAAGTGGACTGGTAATTCAATTGTGTTCAGGTTTTTTGTTGGGGGATGGAAGACCCAATAATCAGTTAAAATTAATATACTTTCAATAGTTTTAAAGAGGCACAGAAGTGTGCTTCCTTGGAGAAGAAGATTAATTCATGTCTCCCCCTCATCTTTTCCATATCACCTGGAATCTAAGATGTTTTCTCCCCAGATGCATGGCTCGTTACTCTTTGGAAATGTTCTATTTTATCCAGAAACACAGTGATATAATTATCCTCTTCCGTTTTTAATTATAAAAAAATGAGTTTCTGCTCTGAACTTAGAAATTCCTATATATTATTCAGAGTACTCTTTATAATTTTATTTTTCTAGATGTGCTCCTTCTCCATTTCTCTTTTCAGTTTATGAGTTAGCTAAAATATTACTAAGACCAAAAGCCACCAAAAACTTGGACAGAATTCAAATACTAGCATTATTTTCCATTTTAGTATTTCTGTCAGTATTATAAGCAGAAGGCCTATCTGTTTGGTAAAGGCAAATTAAAGCAAGTAACAGAAAAAAGTGTGTCAGTAAATACAGTTGAGCTATGTTCTGTGTGACTAGAAATGCTGCATGTTACAATGAAACACCTCATGAAAGCAACAGTGCACACACACACACACACACACATACACACACAGACATACAGACACACACACATGCACATTTCTACTGTGGTGTGTTTAACAATTCACTTCTTTTCTGTCTTGAATATTGTTAGTAACATGTGGTTTCCTGAACAAAGCCTCAGAATTTGAAATATTATGGTTTTGCACAGCTTCCAAGACCATCTTTAATGTGTAAAAGAATTGAAAATGAGGGAAGTTATATGATTTTTCTTCTGAGGTTACATAAATGGTGGTAAGATTTGTACTGTATATCAATTAACTTCACCTCTTCCCCAAAGTCCATTCTTCTACGTCTAAACAATAAGAGTTCACCCTATACTCCCAGTTTTCTAAGTACTTTACAAGTATTAATTGACTTAATCCTTCAACAGTTTTATGAAATAGTATAAATTGTTCCTATTTATCCTGCAAGAAAATTGTTGAACAGAGATGTTCAGTAATTTCCCCAGAGCCGCCAGGAGTGGTAATCTGAACTCAGGAAGCAGATGCTTTAAGTATTCAGCTATGCTGCCTCTTATTTGATAAAGATGTTCAAACTGAAAGCTGTAATATTTTAGGCCACAAAAGGACCCTCAATAGACTGGAAATATGACCAGTTATGTGTTTTTTTCTTTTTTAGAATTTTAATGTTTTCATTCAAATATTACATAATTAAGGAGCCATAGGGTGGCAACAATAATGTCTTCATTCTATACCAGTGGTTCTCAACCAGAGGTGGTTGTTCCTTCTCCCCCAGGCCCCTAACAGGAAGAACTTGGAAATGTCTGGAGGCATTCTTGATTCTGACAGTTGTGGAGACAGTGCTTCTAGCATGTGGTGTGTTAGAGGCCAGCTCTTTTGTTAAACACTCTGGCAATGTCTATTACAATTCCCTATATCAAAGAGGTATACAACTGAATATGTGAATAGTGCTAAGGATGAAGAAACCTGTCTGGGATCTGGGAACTGGCTTTTCTTTTTAGCCATGTGCTTTGGATGTCAAAACACCTAGGAAAACTAATGCTATTTGTTCACTGGTAAATATTTGGAAAATATTGATATTATTTAAGCTTTTTAAGGATTTGTACCTATTTACACACAGTTACAAGGCATAAGTTTTAAGATGTGGTATTGGTAAGATTGCATGGTAACTACATATATAAATTGATCCTTAAAATATAATTGATCACACACCTGTGAATGGTGTCAGAGGGGATGGGGACTCAGAGACAAGGATGCTATAGAAGACCTGGGAAGCTGATGAATGCAAACTTATTCTGTGGACATACAAGTACATGGATATGTTGAAGAGAGGAATTTGCAAAGCTTTTAAATTTGACAGGCATTTAATAATAGTGATGCTTGTAAGAATTATAGCCAAAATATTTCAATAACCTGAAAATATGACCATGTAGTCTGACCTGATCTTTGTTTTGTAAGAGCATAGACCTTCAACCTTTCATCTTACATGTTGATTATGATGCAATATTAAAATAGAACATTTCCTAAACATTTATTAAGTTCAGGGTATAGGTGCAGGTTTGTTACATAGGTTAACTTGTGTCATAGGGGTTTGCTGTTCAGACTATTTCATCACCCAGGCATTAAGCCTTGTACTCACCAGTTGTTTTTCCTGCTCCTTTCCCTCCTCCCACCCTACACCTTCTGATAAGCACCAGTGTTTATTGTTCCCCTAAAGTAAAAGATTTTTAATCAAAAAATATCTGTTGAACTTGAAAGTGGGAAACCGATTCCATTCATTTTCAGATTCTATAAGTAGAGAATAATCTTTCCAGGTAATTTTCAATACTGTGTATAACAAAACCGTATTTATGGACACAACGACACTCCACATGGAGATTTGATCTGGCACAGGTTAGAGGGTAAGTTGTACTTTGTTAAGTGGAACAGGACCAATCCTGTTTTCATAATTAATTTCTCATTAAGCAATAATAAAATCCGATAGTCCGTTGAGAAACATAGGAAGAAAAATTTTGTCACCCCATGGGAATCTCTCAGTATTATGTAATTTCCATCTACTACTAATATTTTCCCTCTTACCTTCTTTTCTCAGCACAAGATAAATCGGTTCTGTTAAGAGAGATATTGGAGAGAACAGAACAACAAAAACCTCAACCTCTAATTTGTCGTGTTCTGGCAGAAATTAAATCGTGCTTTCAAGTTGGATAATTTGTGATGTGTTTAATAAAGAGACTATTTATAACTAATGTCAAACGAATGTAGAGAAAACTGAGTAACTGGTAAGAGCACGACATGGACAGAAAGTAGAGCTCTTGGCAGCAGCTTACAAGCTTTAGAATAAATGAGACAAGAGGAAGTGTTGACTATCAAACCCTGTAGGCAAAAGATGACCTTTCAATACCAGCTAAAGTCAGTCTCAGAGGGAGGGAGGTACCTTGCTCTCCTCCCACTCTTTGATCTCTTAGTGTTGGCTCAAACTGATGAGAAGCCGGATCCCAATGGATGGAAGGGTACCGTCCAGGAGTGCAGAGCAGGATAGAGAAGAAGGATAGATCTGGTGGAGCCAATGGTACTGTCTAACACAACCTCAGAGACAAGAAATGATGGAAGAAAAAGGAGCATGGAAGTTTTGTTCTCTGGTTATTGGACTAATTTTTGAAGAATCTATGACAGCCACAAAGTAGCAGAAGAAGTAATTTTCTGTTGTATACATAAAATTTAAAAGTAACCAAATTGTGTCTCTCCTGCCTTCTCCCTTCCTTTTCTTGGCTTCTTTTCTGCATTCCATTTCTTGTCTTTTCACCTTCAATTATTTTCATCATAACTCCTGCATACTCACCATAAAATCTTCCTAAATGTAAAGGTTTGTTGTTGGTTGAAAGGCTGTCTGTCATTTATTTTTTCTTCTCTTAGAAGTCCTCCTTCTTGGTTGCTGATTAAACACCTTCCTTCATGTATGGTTGAGATGGATTATCAGGCACGTGCTGGATGAGCTGTCAAGACCCAAAAGTAGCAAAATCACAAAGATGTCTCTGAGAAGCTGCACAGTTTCAGCAGCTCTAAGCACAACTTGAGTAGGGCTAGTTAAGAAAGACAAAATTAGGACATATAAGTTGGATTATATCATATACCTTCAAATTGGGAAATGTGGAAGTTTCAGATAACATTAGCAATTCTGTTTCAGATTTTTAAAAAAGTGATTATTTGTATATATGATATGCATTTTGTTTAAGAATCTGCTAATCCAAGTAAATAATTTGATATTTGATGAATGGGAATAGGTAATTATTCTTTATATTATTTGTAATTTTCATTGAGTATTTGAATGCTTAGGTGATTTTAGTGCTATTATGTAAGAAATCTAGATTATTTTAAAATTATATGTTATAATAATTTATTTTATTTAATTTTATGTTATAATTGATAAATGTTGTATCATGCTATGTAGCAGATTAATGTACCTGGGATCTCCTAAGACAATCCATCACTTATATTTTTGTAGTTTTTATATTTACCCTGTCAAGGTCTGATCTCTTGCTGTAGGAATACATTCAAGGAGTTTTTTATAGAGTACTTAAATATATTTATCAAGATAAGCACCAAAATATACGAAGAGGTCTTACAAACACTTACTTGGTCATAATTTAAAAGTGCAGTTTACTGATGACTTTGTTGACGTAATCGTGATCTCATCTGTTCTGTTGATGAATTTCGTGGACAATGTGAATGAAAGTTATACACTTATTTTATAGCAATATTATGAATAAATAAATATGTACCACTATTGCAGCTGAGTAAAAGAAACTCATTAATATTAATGTTAAAAAAAGAGGTGGACAATTTGCCATGGGGCCCTCAAGGCTATAAATCTAGGAATTGTAGTCAACTGAAACAATCCATTATAAATCATCTTCTCCCTACCCATATTGAGTTTTGCAATTCCAGCCTAACGCTGCATGTAAAATAGGCAATCTAAACTTGTTCTCAGTAGATAAGAATAAGCCCTGAAGAACTACTTTTCAAACACTGCATTTCTCCTCATAAACTGGACTTCAAAAATATTCTAAACACACCATAAAGTTTCAAACTTCAGTGCCCTCAAAAGCTACACATGGTTCCCACTGACATCAATCAGAATTTTATGTGCATGGAGCAGGGGCAAAGGATAACCTTTTATATGATCAACAGTAGGTTTGATGACTAAAAACACTGAAACTCCCCTGTGCTGACATTAGTTTCCGAGACCCTTCGTCTCAAAAACTCAACGGCTGTCTAAATGTGGTACGCAATGCTATTTTCATTTTAAAATGTAAAAGTTAAAATACTTTATTTGTAACTGAAACCTTAGAGGTAAATTAACTGAAACATTATATTGAAGAGATTTAAAGTAGTGTAAATTTTTCCATGACTGAAATATTTCTTTTCATACAAAGCATCAGCTTATTAATACTTTGAATTTATGGGTACAAAAGCAAGTATGACATTTTTTCAATTAAATTGACTATCAATAATAAACTACAGGAAATTACCACCTAGTAAGCAGGAAAGTTTTCTTCAGTTGTTATTTCAGTGCTAAACTAATAAAAAATAAATCTCAAAATATATTTAGAAACTAATGCTTTATCCATCACCCCATCATCTACATTAGGTATTTTTCCCAATTTTATCTCTCCCCAATTCCCCTATGTTACAATCCTGAACAATGTGCGTACATACCCCAGAACTTTAAGTATAATTAAAAAAATTGAAAAATAAAACACCTAATGCTTTAAACCCTGTTCACTGATTACAACTGAGATTACATTTTATGTAGTTTCAATGTCTTTAGTTTCCTGGGTTATAATTTTGTGTTTGTTCATTAGAAATTATAAACCTCACAGATTGACTTTTGCCAACTAAGATGTTTTTTACTGTTGTTTGGTTCCCTGAAATAATGTGGAATTTCTTCTTTCTTTCAGGTTGAATGATTAAAGCTAACTCCAGAGCAGCTATTCTCTCAACTTTGTGCTATTGACATTTTGGTCAGCCGACCCCCTGTTGTGATGGTCTGTCCTGTGCATCGTGGGATGCTGAGTAGAATCTCTAGCCTCTGCCCTCAACTGTTAGTTGTATTCCCACACCAGTCTTGTCACCCCAAAATTTCTCTAGATATGGCCAAATCTTCCACTGATATAGAATTAATTTCTAGCATTGTGTTCATTGTCCATCTCAGTGGATAGAATTTCATTTTTGGTAATCATTAACTTAGTCCAACAAACTTTTAACCTTAATAAGTGTCTTTAAAATACAAGTATGACTGAGAAAGCATGCAAACATGTTGTCAGTAGCTAACTTCTTCATGAAGATTAGTAGGTCATGACATTTTTTTTTAACAAAACAATAAGACATAATATAAGGACTGGAACATAATATAGAACAAAAAGAGCCAGATAATTAAAATTGTGGGGAAAAGTTGGGAAAAGTAAAATAGGAAGCTATAAAATTTAAACTTCAACTATCTCACTATCTGGGCTTTTTTGGTTATACTCTGGGTTAGAGTTTATTATATAAAAAGGATATAGATTAAAATCAGCAAAGGTAAAATGTGCAAATAACAGAGCATAGGAGAAACCAGCCACAAGTTTCCAATTATCTTCTCTCAGTGGAATCCTAGAGACAGAACTTAATTCTGACAATGATAGTATACAAAAGATATTGCCAACCAGAGAAGTTCACTGGACACTTCGTGTTCAGCATTTTTACTGGGGATTGGTCATATAGATAAGGCACACTCTCATGTCTGACATTAGTTACTCAATCTCCTTTCTCTCTTTAGGTCAATGAATACTACATGATCCAAGGACTTCACTGCAAATCAAAATGTTTGCCTAGACTATCTGACCTGGTCCATGGTCACAGAGAAACAGACATTCTCCTCAGGTAGGATATGCCAAGAGTTTGGATATTATCTCCAAGAACCTGATAAAGGAACAAATTTTCTTTGGAATGTGCTGAATTTGGACAACACAGGCCTGCTCAGTAATTCTTTACGTATGCCTTTTCCTCCTAACATCAAACAGGTCAGTGATATATACAACTGTTGGAATGTTAGGATGTTCACTTGCCCTTCAAGATTAACTTCCTTTATTCCTTTATTCTTATCTCATATTTGTCTATATAGTTATGAATATTATTATTAATTATATTTATCCACATATCTGATACTAATAGGAGAAGAAAGCATCCTTTCTTGCACTGAAAAAGAAATTCAGGGAGTGCTAATACGTATTGTTCTTCTGTGCCAAACACTGTGTTAAGGGCTTTACACAGTTTAGTAATTTAAAGTTCACAGTAATTTAAAGTTCTAATGGTGTATTAGAACTAGCTTCTACCTGCATACAAGGGCCAATTGTTAAATTTCAGAAATGTTGCAAGCCAGTTGACATCACACATTGATAGCTTATACTGGTCATTTTGGTAATATTTACATGGAAATTGACAAATAGTACAAATCAGCATTCTCTCATCCAAAAATCCAGTAATTAAATATTTTAACCACCACTTCACTTCATGTGGAGGCTAATCGTTACACTCCAGTAAGTGGAAGAGTCATAGGAAATGTTTTTTTCTCAATACTTTCTAGCTTATGTAACTGAATCCATTTGAAAAACATTTGACATTGTTATTTTACTTTCTACTCAGACCTCAAAGGAAAATCACCAATTAGTGTGCTCCTACTTTGGCAATTTGGCAACTGATCATAGGCTCTTCCCACTGTCCACTTCTTTTGCCACTAGAAATTTATTAGATAATCACTGGCTCCCTTTTGGAAAGGGAGCCTTTATGTAACTTTATATAATTCCCTTATGTAACTTTATATATGTTCAACAAATCCTTTTGTCTCCTTTCATGTTCCCCTCAATTTGCCTATCTGGGGTCTTTACACATTAGCCCTTCCTCCACAACAACACCCTACAAGCCTATTTCCCATACACAGGAACTTTCACCTGCTATTAAATGATGTTGCAAAAATTCACTGCTTTTTCCATTGCTCAAATAATTAGAGTATTTCAAATTGCAAGATTTTACTTATATTTTTCAGTTCAAAGTCACATGAAAGACATCTTCCACTTTCTTCTGTAAGACCCCAATGGAAGGAAAGGATATTAAAATAGTTAAGTACAACTGGATCCTGGACTTCTCATATCATTTTACTCAATTATGAGGTTAAATACAAATTGCTAAGTCCAATACTCTCATGTAGAACAGTGGGAAAACTATGCTTGCATATATTTTGAAGTCAACATGACATGTCATTTTTATTTTCCAACCAAGCATATTAAAATATTCCCTATTTCATGGTTACAATACTTGTAACCATATAATATCTATTTTCTGGGAAGATGTGCATTTCAAATTTAAATATTTTATACAGTTGAATTGAAAAGACTGTCAGGATACTCACCCAATATTTTAATCTGTTTGCAGTGGTTATTATAATGTAATGTACCTGTGACGCTCTTATTAAATAGGTTTACCCCAATATGTCAATTTACACTGTGCATGTGTTCTGATTGGCTGGTGTCTAAACTATATTGCTTAATCAGTGTTTTGAATATCCTCTTGAAACATGAAAGTAACTATTAAACATGAAAGTAACTATTTTTTGGAAAAAATCCAAAACAACAAGAATATGCATTCAGTAAATTTGAAATAAGTTAGCTTGTCAGCATATTTCAGAGATATTTCCAGTCTGGCCTATATATTCATGATTGTTTTCCATCTCAGATGCACAGGGTTGAATTAACGCTACTACCCAGTTGATGGTATGTTATTATCAACAATCTGTGCATTGCAGTCATTCATTTGTTTATTCTCTTTCATCTTCATACCACAAACTTGTTTCTCTCAACACCATAGCTAACAATTAAATGCCCTTATTGCATATTATATTTATTTGATTGTGTTTTCTAATATATAGAATATTGTATGTACATTTGTTAACATATAACTATACAATTACATAATTATATATGAATATACATACATTGTCATATTTATGTGAGGGGGGTGTGTAGCATATCCATGTATATATTTTGGTTCCCTATACACTACTGTACTAAAGTCCATCAAGTAGTTCTGTGAACATCGAATCAATTGCATCTAACTGCTAAATCATACTCCATAGTTTTCCTCCAAATATTTTATTCCCTGCCAGTGATGCCTCCAAATATTATATCTGACCTCAAGTATCACCATCAAATACAGTGTTATTATAAACATTTTAGCTCACACAAGTTTATAGACTTATGTAAAACATTTTTTTTTTTTTACTGGATGTGACACTGCTGAGTCCTTTGCACATTTCTCTAAGCATTTGACTTTAAGATGTCAAATGGCTCTTCGGTATGGCTACACGATTCCACCCTTCTACCAGCAAGGCCTGAACATCCTTTTTGCCCTAAATTTCCACCAATGCTTGACTTTATTTGAATATCTAGGCATCTCATTGTTGTTGTTGCAATTATTCTATTACGAATAACTTCTGGACATCTATCCCAGTGCTTCTTGTTTGGGCTCCCCTTCCATGGTAGGCTAAACCAAGCTTATTTTTCCCTAAAGATGTCCATGTCTTATCTCTGGAACCTGGTGAATGTTACCTTACGTGGACAAGTGACTCTAATGATGTGGTTAAATTAAGGACTTTGAGATGGAGAGATGATCCAGGCTTATTTGGGTGTGCTTAGTATAATCACAAGGGTCTTCATAAGAGGGAGACAGGAAGATCAGAAGCAGAAGCAGGAGATGTGATGACAGAAGCAAGAGACTGGAGGGATACAAGGAAGGACCATGAGTCAGAGATTGCAGGAGTCCTGTAGAAGCTGAAAAATATAAGGAAACTGATTTTCCTTTCAGAGCCTCAGAAGGAAGGAGGCCTGCTCACATCTTCACTTTAGCCAGTGGAGAGCAATTTTAAGCTTCTGAACTCCACAACTATAAAAGAATATGTTTTTGTTTTAAGTCACTAAGTTTGTGGTAATTTTCATAGCGGTAAAAAGAAACTAATATCCCTTACCTTTTAAATTTCCTCCTTATATTTTTGGAAAATTTCATGTTGTGTTTTCACCTTGTTGATGTGTGTAAGTTTATGTCCTATATATCATTCTCAAAAATTTTAGACATGAAAAATACCTTCTTTTCTGCTGTCAGCTATCAGTAATTTTTATTTATGGTATTCTTTATTGAATATGACTTCCAATGTAATCATTATGTTGCTCTTTGGATTATACTTTTGGACACAATTTTCATAAAGTCCTTTTACTTAGTTCACAAAAGTCTCCATTTTTCTCTGCTCAATATATAGTTTTACTTTGGCATTGAGGTTCGTAGCCATTTAGAGACCACTTTTCTAGTGTTAGAGGGTCAGTTCTTTTCCCCTTATGTAATGTGTCCAGTTTTCCAGCATCATTTTGAAAACAACAAATGCCATCTACAATTATCAGTGGTATCACCTTTATTCACAATTAAAATTTAATATATTCATATGCATCTGTGTTTGCACTTTTTATTTCCATTTTTTCTGTTTTAAACCTGATATTGTATTATTTATATTTAATCTTTATTTTTATCGTGAGGCTCATGCTTTCTATTTTTTAATTTTAATTTTTTTTATTTTACTTTAAGTTTTGGGATACATGTGCTGAATTTGCAGGTTCATTGCAAAAGTATACATGTGACATGGTGGTTTGCTGCACTTATGAACCTGTCATCTAGGTTTTAAGCCCCACATGCATTAGGTATTTGTCCTAATGTTCTCCCTTCCCTTGCCCACTACTCCCCAACAGGCCATTGTGTGTGATGTTCCCTTTGCTGTGTCTATGGGGTGTTCTCATGGTTCAACTCCCACTTATGAGTGAGAACATGCGGAATTTGGTTTTCTGTTGCCGTGTTAGTTTGCTGAGGATGATGGTTTCCAGCTTCATCCATGTCCCTACAAAGGGCATGAACTCATTCTTTTTTAGGCTTATGTTTTCTCTTAAAGCTCATACTCAGATTTACTTATTATATAACAATTTTCACCTACTCCAAAACCACCAAATTCATTTCACAATAGCAACAAGAATAAAAAACACACTGACCATTTGGTTTCTACAGAAACATGAATCAAAAAGAGTTGTATATTAAAAACAATAATATGGTATTTGCCTAAAACAGGGAGGGAACAACGAAAAACTGTGTGTGTGTGTGTTTTGTGTGTGTGTGTGATGATGATTTAGGGATTTTACTTGCAAATTTTAATAACTACAAATATATTTTTATTTATGAATAGGCATTGATATTATTACACATGGGGATAGGATCATTTGAGGAATTAGGATAACCTAACCCAGAAATTTTATACAATTTGAATCTCATTTTATGTAAATGAGGTTGCTAAATATACCCAAAATAAAAAGTGAGTTTTAGGATGATAATTAGCCTTTGTATTTTCCAAATAATGCTTAGTTTCATGTATGTGCTGAAGATTTGTTGCTCCTTAGTTCAAGATTTAAAGAAAAAAAGTAAAAAGAAAAAAATTTCAGCCTTCTCACAAGACATAGCTTTGGATCTTCACAATTCCAGAAATAACATCTATTAATTCTGACCCAGTCATTTTTCTAATTGTAAACACCACATACGTTGTTTATGAAAACTTTTACTCAGTAGTGTAAAAAATTACTAACTCTCTATGTCAGAAAGGAATTAGCTATTTTTTGTTTTAGCTTCTAAGAGTAAAGGAAATATTTTGCCATACACAAGGCATCTGTGTTACTTCTAATTTAAGCACAGATGTATACTCATTCATAAAATATTATCATATCTAGCGAAAAAACTTGAGACAATCCACATGAATGGGAGAATATATTTGCAAACTACCCATCTGACAATTAGAATCAAAATATATAAGGAGCTCAAATAACTGAATAACAGAAAACAAATGATCTAATTTAAAAATGGTCCAAAGATATGAATATTTTATCTCACCCCAGTTAAATTATGTTTTATCTCACCCCAGACCCAGCAATCCCATTACTGGATATATACCCAAAGGATTACAAATCATTCTATTGTGAAGACACATGCACACACACATATGTTCATTGCCATAGTGTTTACAATAGCAAAGACCTGGAACCAACCCAAATGACCATTGATGATAGATTGGACAAGGAAAATGTGGAACATATACACCTTAGAATACTATGCAGCCATAAAATTACTGATGACTTTGTGTCCTTTGTAGGGACATGGATGAATCTGGAAACCGTCATTCTCAGCAAACTGACACAAGAACAGAAAATCAAACACCACATGTTCTCAGTCATAGGCGGGTGTTGAACAATGAGAACACATGGACACAGGGAGGGGAGCATCACACACTGGGGTCTGTCTGTTAGTGGTGATAAGGGAGGGACAGCGGGGATGGGGAGATTGGGGAAGAATAACATGGGGAGAAATGCCAGATATAGGTGATGGGGGAATGGAGGCAGCAAACCATCTTGCCATCTAAGTACTTATGCAACAACCCTGCATGATCTGCACATGTACCCCAGAACCTAAAGTACAATAAAATTAAAAAAATAGCTTTTATCTAAAAGGCTATGATGAAGCTGATGAAAATGCGAATAAAGAGACACACTCATACATTGTTGGTAGGACTACAAATTAATGCAGTCATTATAGAGAACAGTATGACAGTTTCTCAAAATCTAAATATAAAACTACCATATGATCCAGCAATCGTACTGTGCTGGGTATATATAGCCAAACTAAAGGAAATCAGAATATCAAAGAACTATCTGTACTCCCATATTTACTGCAGCACTATTCACAATAGTCAAGATGTAGCATCACCCTAAGTGTCCATCAACAAATGGATGGATATAAAAATATGATCCATATACACAATGAAATATTATTCAGCCATAAGAAAGAATGAAATATTGTCATTGGCAGAAACATGGATAGAACTTGAGTGAAGTGAAATAAGCCAGGTGCAAAGAAGACAAATGTTGTATGTTCTTACTCATATGTGGGTGGTGAAAATGTTGATCTCTTGGAGTTAGAAAGTAGAATGACAGTTTCCAGAGTCTGGAAGTGTAGCGGGGATGAGGGGATAAATAGTGATTAGTCAATGAGTCCAAAAATACATTTAGAAGGAATGATATAGTGTTAGGTAGTACAATAGGATAACTATTATAAACAGTAATTTATTGTCAAAATAATTAAAAGAATGTAATTTGAATGTTCCTAACACAAATGATAAATGTTTAAGGGGATGGATATATCAATTATCCTGATTTGCTCATTACACATTGCGTGATTGGATCAAACTATCACATGTATCTGAATAGTGCAACTTTTATGTATCCATAAAATCTAAAAATTAAAAGTAAATAAATAAACTGAAGCTAACGGCACTGTTGGAATGAATGTAACATGCTCTGTTAGATCTTTTGTTCCCAGGCATTCAGGTTTAGACCAGAATAAAGTGGTGCTCCAAAGAAAGAAGAAAATACCAGAGTTGCACACATGCTCCTTGCTTTGTATTGGAGATGTGAGCCATTACAAAAGCAGTTAGATTGCTTTATATTTACACATTATCTTTGTTAGACAGAAAAAGAAATAAACAAACTTGTCATAGTTACAGGGGAAGGGAATGACCTGTGAGGAGACTGTTGATCCAACAGCAGGCACAGTGACTGCTGGTTTCTTCAATAGGCATTGGGATATGGCCACATTGGAGCAGGAAGCTGTTCTCAATTTCTCCAAGCTCAAGCACATTGTTTAAATACATGTCAGCAATAATTGCTGTGGGTGTGAGGTAGGTGGCAAAATGGGTAATTTTACTTGTTTTTGTTTTCTCTTTTATTTCATTTTCAAATTGCAATGAAAGATACATTTCTTTTTGGAGATGAACGTTTCAGACTTAGCAAGAAGCATACATGTTTTTGTGCATGCATGTGTGTGTGTGCCTAGAATATATCCATCCATGCAGTATTTTTTCTCTTTATGGACTTGATGTGCTGGAACTCATTCTGTATCCTTCAAGCTTACAATTACTTTAGCTACATTCTGAATGTAAACAACCTGTCTAATTAATGCTTGTGTGTTAAAAATAAGAGCAGTACAGTATAAATTCTTAGTAAAATTTCACAGTATATATTTTCCCATCCAGGAAGGTGAACAACTTTCAGGACCACTGAATCTGACATGAAAAAGCCAAGGTGGTCATGTGTGCCATGTTTTTATTATTTTTTTTAATCCTCCTTTCTAGCTTTCTTGTCTTTTAACATTTTATAGCAGGAGGTGGCAATCTTACCCCAATGAATGAGGAGAAATATCTTTCTAAATTGTTGAAATAGAAATTTATTAATAAAATGTTTTAAAAGCATATGAAACATAATTTTTGCCTAAAAATATTTAATAGGACTTATTTGTTAAATAGAATTTCTGAGTTATTTCAAAAAAGTCTTGAAGCAAGATATCACATAACTGAAAAAAAGTTTCACGGTGACATCCCACAACAGAGTAGTACATTGGGAAAGATTCTATTCAGCAATGCTTCTTAAAATATAGCATTTTAGTGAGCTTGGTTAGACATTGCCCTAAAGCATGCCAATGCTTTTCAATTGTTGTTAAAACATTCTTGTTACCGAGAAGCACTTTAGTCACAGAGATATATTTTTAAAGTATATTTAGAACAGAACATTCTCAACTCTTCCCATAATTTTGCTTGTTTTTGCCTCAGAAATGACAAACTGTATTGTTTGGAAATAAGGTAGTATTTTGCCCTTAAATTCTGGTAATTTTTCACTAGAAAACCACAGTTTGCCATTTAAATAGACGTTATAAATGTTATGATTTTACATAATTAATATCATTTTATTCAAATAATTTATAGAAAAAAACAAAAGACAGGTTTGATTAAAATATTAATTGATAGTTCTATTACAAAGCTATGTATTACCTATTTATATTTAGGAATACTTGTATTTCTTTAAGTAGTATCTTCATCTGAATATGTTAGTTTTCTCCATTTCAACTGATTTCACTCTCATCAACACACTATTATTCTTCTATTTACTATATTATATTATTTAGTTTAATATCTGTTCTCCCTAAATCAATGTTTCACCCTTCCTTTCCTAGATCCCCCTCATGTGTTCTCCACCCAAATAATATTACCTCTAGTAAAATACAAACCTGATAATATCACCAAGGAACTTCAGACTATCTTTGTGCTTTCCATTGCTCTTAGTATAAAAATCTACATTTTTCATAGTCTTACAAAAAACCTGTACATCCTGGTTTCTTGTCTTGAATTTCATTTTATTGCACACATCCCACTTTCTTAGTGATCTCGCTACTTGTCTACCACAATTCCCGAAACAAGGAAAGCATTCACCCAGTGCTCCCCCTGGTATCAGTGTGAGGAATAACTCAGTTGACATAACAAGATATAATAACAATTAATAATGAGATATAATTTGTAAAGCAACATCTGCCTTATTGTTAAAGTTAAGTCAGTGTTAGATATTTTAATTATATAATTTGCCATTTTTTACTAATTCTTTATCAATATCTTTCTGATTTATAATTGACTTTATGTTCTGGACATTAAAACAGTGATTATTTTAGATGTTGGAAATGATTTTCATAAGTTCTTGTTCATTTCTGCTATATATTTCTATATGGTGTATTTTACATTATGATATAAATGCATCAATCTTTTTTTCATTGAGATTTTTAGAATGTTTTCTAATTTTTTTAGGCATGTACCATGTTTTGAAAATATTCCTCTAATTTTCCTTTCATTTTTTTCTTACTTCATTTATAATTTATTCTTATGGTATACGGTGAGTAATAATTTAACTTTTTTAAATATGGAAATCTAATTTGGGCAATATCGGTTCTGGGAAAATACATTTTTAGTGATTAATATTGAATGTGACTTCTGTTCTTTAGCAACGTGTCATAGGCTTTGGTTTGTATTTGAAGCATCTATTTTGGTTCTTTGATGCCTAAGTATTAGTTAGTCCTGCTCCAATGTCAGTTGCAAAATATTGTTTCTTTTTTAAATAATTACCATGTAACTTTAGCTGTATTCATTTGAAGATATTTTAAACCAGTTTATCAGGTACCATTGTTTGACATGCTTGGATTTATGGATTCATTTCTGGATAATTGATACCTTGCCTTTACTGACCCTTTCCATTCTTAAGCATAGCATACCTTCAATTTATTTAAATGATTTTAATGAAATACTCTGATATTCTCTATAAAGAAATCACTTGAGATTTTGAGCCCAAGTAGTGCCTATCTAATTCACATGCATTTTGTCACTGCAGTGCTAAAGGCTTACCTTGAGGGTTCTGATCTCAAGACAACTGGGAAATCCAGTATGTACAGTACAACTTTGATTGAGATACTTAACTTTTTAGTTCTGAATAGTAAGCTTCCCCTGATGAACTTTATTGTTGTCGTTAAAAGAATAAAATCCACTCCACATGATATATTTTCTTTTTGTGTGTTTTATTTTTAGGGCATAGTTTAACTGAAATGTCTCTTAAATTTACTAAGTAACTGGCTAAATTTAATGCCTTTTCTTCCTAGTATTAAATATATTCCTTCTGTAATCAATACTTTTCTCAGTAGTAATATTCCATTTTGGAGGGTTATTTTAGCCTACTTTTTATTATAGTTTGGAAAAAGAATTTTATCCTGTAGTTCAGAACAAACAGTGTGGGATAAATGTGTAGAGAGGTTGGAGAGAGAAATAAAAAAAAAAGGAGGATAACCCTCTTCTAAGGATTTCATCAGTTTCTTTTTCTACAATTTCCAAGTTAAGTCAAGCTTCTACGTTTTTAGGGCTGACTTATTAATGGCATAAGGTAATAACCTTGGTTGGTTTCTTTAGTTTTATTGAAAGGTGGTTGAAGAACTTCTTACGTGAAACAGTTTGTTCTACCAGGTTTTTATTTTCGGTTCGGTTAGTAAAACTAGGACACACGAACATATGGTAAAAGTACAGCTTAGCAAAGAAATACTTAAAGGCTTCCTTATATCATACTTTCTCAAATCTAGAGTTTCAAAATCCTGGCTCAATTTTATAGTTTAGCCTTCTACAGGGAACTATTCTTATAAGATTCAGGGCTACTAAAGTCTGAATTTTTCTTGAGAGTAAAGCATGTCAAAATTAATTCTGTTTTCCAGTGTGCCTCTTTCATTTTCAATATAAAATCAAAACATTTTTTTATCCAGGGAAAAAGGTGGACAGAAATGGATAACACATTATTTGAAAAGCAAAATGAAAAGATATATTTTCTATGATCACTTGAAGTTTAATTCTTAAAATTTTGTCAATAAGCTCCAGTTAATCTGTTAAATGGAGCTATTAACTTTTTGGATAAAGTTACCATGCACATGTGTACCAAGCCTTATATACTTTTTGTAAAATGTCTACATTACTGAAGAAAAAATTCTATTTTCTTTTCATCTTAATAGATTCATAGCCATAAGAATCATCATTTAATTATTATTAAAGGTTTTTAAGGTCTATTTGATAATGACATAAAAAGTGCTATGCATTTATTTATGGTTGCTTATTTTCTTGGATAGAATTAGATAAGTATGATGTCTTTGGCAGAGTTCAGTAAGGAATTTGTTAAAAGAATTTAACCCAAGGCAATTGTGAGAGCCAGTTAAGCACTCTCTGTAAGGATGTTATCTTCCTGTCTGATTGATAGTAAAGCTCAAATATCATAGGACAAGCATTTGGGACTGGAAGATAAGACTTATGGATGGCCAGAGAAATAACAATCTGGCACCCACAAGTGTGAGCCATAGCCCACAGATACAGGCTAACACCCCTTTCAATTCTCATCTCATTGCCTCTGACCTGAGTAGTGTGGAATCATTTCTTTAAAAATAAGCTTTGACACTGTTGGTAGGAGTGTAAGTTAGTTCAACCATTGTGGAAGACAGTGAGGTGATTCTTCAAGGATATAGAACTAGAAATACTATTTGACTCAGCAATCCTATTACTGCTTATATACCTAAAGGATTATACATTCTACTGTAAAGACACATACACACATATGTTTATTGCTGTACTGTTCACAGTAGCAAATACTTGGAACCAACCAAAATGTCCATCAGTGATAGACTGGATAAAGAAAATGTGGCATATATACATCATGGAATACTATGCAGCCATAAAAATGGATGAGTTCATGTTCTTTGTAGGGACATGGATAAAGCTGGAAACCATCATTCTCAGTAGACTAACGCAAGAATAGAAAACCAAACACCACATGTTCTCATTCCTAAGTGGGAGTTGAACAATGAGGACACATGGACACAGGGAGGGGAACATCACATATTGGAGCCTGTCGGGGTGGCAGGCTAAGGGAGGGACAGCATTAGGAGAAATACCTAACGTAGATGATGGGTTGACAGGTGCAGCAAACCACCATGGCACATGGATAACTATGTAACAAACTTGCATCTTCTGCACATGTACCCCAGAACGTAAGTATGAAAAAAAGAAGAAGCAATATTGTTAATAAAAATGGGAAATTAATTCACTTGAATTGTTTCTCAGTGTTCAAAAATTATCAGAAGTTTTGTGACGAAAAGAAGAAAATTTACTGAAGACTTGTAGATACCGGAATCATTTAGGTTTTTAAAACAAAATGAATGGATAGTTGCTGCTATTTGCTATTATATTTGATTAAACTTTCATACAATAATTATCTGTTTTGTCATTTCTCTATATTTTTACCATCACATAAAGTATTTGTTGGAGTTTTAATAAGTGGTCAACTATAAATTACTTGCCTTCATAGTAATAGAAATAACAGATGTGTTTTCTACTTCCCAGAATATTGCTTCCCAGAATATTGCTGTAATACTGGATTTAAATTGAGCAATCTCTGAATTTTTTACATGAACTAAAATTTCTAAAATTATTGATAGTATAAGTCATTTAATTAAATAGAAGATAATACAAAGTTAAAGAACTAATTAAATTCATTGGACTCTGAAGGAAAGTGGCTAGTAACCTCCAAATTTTAGCATTTCTGCATACATTACAATGTTTTAATAATGAAAATATATTTCAAAACATCAACCCATTTTTAAATAGCCATTAGCAATAAAAAGCTCAAGAAAAAATAAAATGGGCAAAGTAGAGAACAAAAAGCATAGCATGATGTCATTTATGTTATATAAATTATATTTATTTTATTTTATTTTATTTTATTTTATTGAGACAGAGTCTTTCTCTGTTGCCAGGCACCAGGCGCCAGGCTGGAGTGCAATGGTGCGATCTCGGCTCATCGCAATCTCCGCCTCCTGGGTTCAAGCAATTCCCCTGCCTCAGCCTCCCGAGTAGCTGGGACTACAGGCGCACGCCACCACGCCCAGCTAACTTTTGTATTTTTTAGTAGAGACGGGGTTTTACCATGTTGGCCAGATGGTCTCGATCTCTTGACCTCGTGATCCTCCCGCCTTGGTTTATTTTTTTAATATATATTTTATTGCACTTTAGGTTCTGGGGTACATGTGCAGAACATGCAGGATTGTTGATAGGTACATACAAGGCAATTTGGTTTGCTGCCTCTATCCCCCAAGCACCTATAGCTGGCATTTCTCCCTATGTTATCCCTCTCTAATTCCCTACCCCCTGCTGTCCCTCCCCTAGTCCTCTGCAACAGACTCCAGTGTGTGATGCTCCCCTCCCTGCGTCTATGTGTTCTCATTATTCAACATCCACTTATGAGTGAGAAAATGAGTTGTTTGGTTTTCTGTTCTTGTGTCAGTTTGCTGAGAATGATGGTCTCCAGATTCATCTATGTCCCTACAAAGGACACAAACTCATCATTTTTTATGGCTGCATGGTATTCCGTGGTGTACCAGTATCATGCTTTTTTCCCATTCTGTTGGTTGCCAGTTCACTCTAATGATTGTGCCACATTTTCCCTGTCCAGTCTATCATCGATGGGTATTTGGATTGGTTCCAGGTCTTTGCTATTGTAAACAGTGCTGCAATGAACGTATATGTGCATGTGTCTTTATAATAGAATGATTTATAATCCTTTGGATATATACCCAGTAATGAGATTGCTGGGTCAAATGGAATTTCTATTTCTAGGTCCTTGAGGAATTGCCACACAGTATTCCACCAGGTTGACTTAATTTACACTCCCACAAACAGTGTAAAAGTGTTCCTATTTCTCCACATCCTCTCCAGCATCTGTTGTTTGCAGATTTTTTAATGATTGCCATTCTAACTGGTGTGAGATGATATCTCAGTGTGGTTTTGATTTGCATTTCTCTATTGACTAGTAATGATGAGCAGTTTTTCATATGTTTGTTGGCCTCATAAATGTCTTCTTTTCAAAAGTCTCTGTTCATATCCTTCACCCACTTTTGAATGGTTTTTTTTCTTTTTTTCTTGTAAATCTGTTTTAGTTCTTCGTAGATTGTGGATATTAGCCCTTTGTCAGACAGGTAGATTGCAAAAATTTTTTCCCATTCTGTTGGTTGCCAGTTCACTCTAATGATTGTTTCTTTTGCTGTGCAGAAGCTCTGGGGTTTAATTAGATCCCGTCTGTCTATTTTGGCTTTTGTTGCCAATGCTTTTGGTGTTTTAGTCATGAAGTCCTTGCCTATGCCTATGCCCTGAATGGTTTTGCCTAAGTTTTCTTGTAGGGTTTTTATGGTGTTAGGTCTTGTGTTTAAGTCTTTAATCCACCTGGAGTTAATTTTAGTGTAAGGTGTCAGGAAGGGGTTCAGTTTCTGCTTTCTGCATGTGGCTAGCCAGTTTTCCCAACACCATTTATTAAACAGGTAATCCTTTCCCCATTGTTTGTTTTATTCTTTTAAATTTGTTTAAGTTCTTTGTAGATTCTGGATATTAGACCTTTATTAGATGGGTAGCTTGCAAAAATTGTTTTTCCCATTCTGTTGGTTGCCTGTTCACTCAAATAACAGTTTCTTTTGCTGTGCAGAAGCTCTTAAGTTTAATTAGATCTCATTTGCCTATTTTGGCTTTTGTTGCCATTGTTTTTGGTGTTTTAGTCATGAAGTCCTTGCCTATGCCTATGTCCTGAGTGGTATCGCCTAGGTTTTCTTCTGGGGTTTTTGTGGTGTTAGGTCTTATGTTTAAATCTTTAATCCCCATGCAACAATTCTGAATAATCTGCACATGTACCCCAGAATCTAAAGTACAATATAAAACATATTTAAAAATATCTTTAATCCATCTGAAGTTAATTTTTCTGTAAGGTGTAAGGAAGGGATCCAGTTTCAGCTTTCTGCACATGGCTAGCCAGTTTTCCCAACATAATTTATTAAACAGGGAATCCTTTCTCTATTGCTGGTTTTTGTCAGGTTCGTCAAGGATCAGATGGTTGTAGGTGTGTGGCTTTACTTCTGAGGCCTCTGTCCTGTTCCATTGGTCTATATTTCTGTTTTGGGACCAGTATCATGCTGTTTTGATTACTGTAGTCTTGTAGTATAGTTTGAAGTCAGGCAGTGTGATGCCTCCAACTTTGTTCTTTTTGCTTAGGATTATCTTGTCTATGAAGGCTCAAACCCATAGCCAATATCATACTGAATGGGCAAAAACTGGAAGCATTCCCTTTGAAAACTGGCACTGGACAAGGGTGCCTTCTCTCACCATTCCTATTCAACATAGTATTGGAATGGTTAGATGGCACTAAGCCTGTGGTGTTAGCCTAAAATCAGGTGGTTACTAGTGGTCCTTTGAACTAGGGTATGACCTTGTAAAGATGATTTTATCAATAGTGTGAAAGATGAATGTGAGGGACCCGACATTGGAGGTAGAAACTGACCCATAGTGAGCCAGCAGTGTTGGAGAGAAGGAAATAGATGCAAGAACTATTTTAGAAACAGGATGTGGCAACTTGTAGAAGTATGGAGTATTGAAGGAAATAAAGAAAGGGGAATCTACAGAAACTAACAGTTCCTGTCTTTAGTGTTTTGATGAATTGTGTAACCATAATTTCATTGAAAGTGTTCAAGAGGAAAATATATTCCCTCATGCATATTTTTTCTTTTTTGTACATAAGGTCTCACTCTGTCATCCAAACTACAGTGCAGTGACATAATAGCTCACTTTAACCTGAAACTTCTGGGCTTAGGCAATCCTCTCACCTCAGCTTCTTGAGTAGCTAGGATAACAGGTGTGTGCCACCATTCCCAGTTAATTTTATATACATTTTTTTCTTTTTGTAAGGGCAGTATCCCATATTGCTTAGGCTGATCTCGATCTCTTGGCCTCAAGCAACCCTCCCATTCTGGCTTGTTGTTCTGATATTACAGGCGTGAACCACCACATATGTTTTATGCATACATTTTACTCTGAGTGTCTTCAAAGGTGATTTCATGTTCATAATCTAAATCTTAGTAGAGATGAATGGAATTGCTATCATGTATTACCTAATACAACAGCTCATTCAGTTATTGTTCTAATTATGCAAATGAAAAGATTAATGTACCATAAAATCCCAGTCTATAGAGAAAAGCATCACCAGGTCTGAGATACAAATAGGATTTTTAGAGTGGTTTTACCTATGGCTTTTAAATTGAAAACCTAATGTGTTTTCACCTTCAATTAAGCACAATTGCCAAGTATAATTGACCATAGTAATATGACTAGTAATTTGAGGACATTCAACATACACAGGCTGTACATACTTAAAAATGGGTTTAGCTTATTTCATGGAGTTTTAGGCCTATAAATAACTTCATGAAAAATCTAATTTAAATCTTTCTCTGAAAGGAGAATTATCCTCCTTGCTTAACATGTGTACATCCAAATGAAAAACCAGGCATAACCCTTAACATGAAACAAAGCCAGACCAAAGCATTCTCCATTTGTCTTTGTTTCCAGAATTCACATTAATTAACTAGCATTCCCATTTATCTCCTTCTTCCCCACTGATTCTCCACCAATCAATTAGTAACCTTTTTTCATTCTCCTATCTGGTTTCCATGTATTAGTGGCTCAGCTGGGATACATCACCAGTGTATTTTTAAAATGAGAAGGTTCAGGCACAAAACAGTGTGAGTTACATTTAGAAAACATAGGTATTAGAGAGATAGATAGACACAGGATTAGAAAACATAGGTATTGGAGAGATAGAAAGAGACAGAGGGAGAGAGAAAGAGACTCTTGTCCCTAATATAATCCCATGAAAGAAAAATCTTAGATGTGTTCTTCCTGAAGGAAGAAAATGGGAGGTAAAAATGTGGCTGTATTTAACAACACCAGATTATTATAAATTTTAAAACCTTTCCAAATAACTATTTTTTGTTTTGTTCATTCTCTCCATTGTGTGATTTGCTTTTTCCAGTTTCTTAACTTTGATTTCATTTTTATCTTTCCCTTCTTTCTGCATTCAGTGCTCAATTTTTTTAATCTTAACTTTCTAAGATAGATGGGATAGATTAATTTTCACATTTATGCTGCATACCTATTACTGGTCATTACTTCTATGTCTTTATACTGCTTGCTCATTCTTCAAGTCATCACCTGTATTACTTTGGTATAATTCATTAAAGATATTTCCTAATTCTATTGTAAATTTATAGGTAATGAATTGTTTAGTCTTTTATTTGTTGATTTCCAAGTTTGTAAGGACAGCCTAGGTTTCTTTTATTACTAATTCAACAATTAATTTATGAACAAAGAACATCCATTGACATTTTGAAATATGTTACTGTTTTATTATTTTATTAACTACTAAGAAATATTTTGTGGTACTTGTAGATTTGTTTATTTCTGTAACTTAGTGAGTATGCATTTTAAAATAGTATTATTAAGTTCTTATATATTTGTTATAACTTTTTAGGAATTGATTTTATTATCAATATTAAACATTTCATTCATCTCTAGCAATGTATTTTTGACTTAAAATTAGTTCACCTGGCATTAATATAAGTTAATGTTTGATTGGAATATTCTTTTTCATTGTTTTTATTTGCAAATTTCTTGTGGTTTTGATTAAGTGTTTCACTTCTAAATAACTTAGGTTTGTTTTCCATTCTGAAAGCATTTTCATTGGCGCTTATAGTCATTTACAATTAATGTAATTATATATATGTGTGTGTATATATACATACACACATATGTATGTATATAGCATAATTATATATAAAGATATATGTTTAATCTGTAATCTTAATAAGTTCTTTCCTTTTGTTTCTCTAATGATGTTTTTTCTTTCTTTGAATTCCTTATTTTGTATATTTTTTGTTTTTTTTCTGCTTTTATTCTATTTGTTTTGATGTTATAAACAATGTTTTATTAGCATTAATAGTAATGGTTCCATGAGGAACTTCAACACATTAAAGTATCTCAGACTTAAAAGAGTCTTATATTTCTGACTACATTTTATGCTTCTCTAAGCAATGAACTGCCCTTTTATTTCCCCCTCCACAGGAATATTCTATTACTTTGCTGTGCCTTAATTAGTTCTGTATTATAAATTTTAAATGATATTGCTCTTATCATTTTATATAGTCAAAATTTATTTAAATATAGAATATTTATCTCCAACTTTTCACCTGCCTGAACAATACATTCTAGCATTTCCTTTAGTATAATTGTGCTGCTTACAATTTCTCTCTCTCCTCCTTCCTATTCTTTTTCTCTTCTCTTTGCTCTCTCCTCTGGCTTTCAAATGTATACATTTTACCTTAATTACAAAATAATATTAGTTTTTTGGTTCCATATGAAGTTTAAGGTGTTTTTTTCCAGTTCTGTGAAGAAAGTCAATGGTAGCTTGATGGCGATAGCATTGAGTATATAAATTACTTTGGGCAATATGGCCTTTTATACAATATTGATTCTTCCTAACCATGACTATGGAATGTTTTTCCAAATGTTTGTGTCCTCTATTATTTCCTTGAGCAGTGGTTTGTAGTTCTCCTTGAAGAGGTCCTTCATGTCCTTTGTTAGTTGTATTCCTAGGTAGTTTATTCTCTTTGTAGCAATTGTTAATGGGAGTTCGCTCATGATTTGGCTCTCTGTCTGTTATTGGAGTATATGAATGCTTGTGAATTTTGCACATTGATTTTGTATCTTGATACTTGCTGAAGTTGCTTATCAGCTTAAGGAGATTTTTGGGCTAAGATGATAGGGTCTTCTGAATATATAATCATGTAATCTGCAAACAGAGATAATTTGACTTCTTCTTTTCCTAATTGAATATTCTTCTTTTTCTTGCCTGATTGCTATGGCTAAAACTTCCAATACTATGTTGAATAGGAAGGGTGAGAGAGGGCACCCTTGTCCAGTGCCAGTTTTCAAAGGGAATGCTTCCAGTTTTTGCCCATTCAGTATGATATTGGCTGTGAGTTTGAGCCTGCATAGACAAGATAATCCTAAGCAAAAAGAACAAAGCTGGAGACATCACACCACCTGATTTCAAACTATACTACAAGACTACAGTAATCAAAACAGCATGATACTGGTCCCAAAACAGAGATATAGACCAACAGTACAGGACAGAGGCCTCAGAAGTAAAGCCACACACCTACAACCATCTGATCCTTGACAAACGTGACAAAAACAAGCAATGGAGAAAGGATTCCCTGTTTAATAAATTATGTTGGGAAAACTGGCTAGCCATGTGCAGAAAGCTGAAACTGGATCCCTTCCTTACACCTTACAGAAAAATTAACTCCAGATGGATTAAATGTTTTTTAAAATCTGTTTTTTATTTTACTTTAGATTCTGGGGTACATGTGCAGATCATGCAGAATTGTTGCATGGGGATTAAAGATTTAAATATAAGACCTAACACCACAAAAACCCCAGAAGAAAACCTAAGCAATACCATTCAGGACATAGGAATAGGCAAGGACTTCATAACTAAAACACCAGAAACAATGGCAACAAAAGCCAAAATAGGCACATGAGATCTAATTAAACTTAAGAGCTTCTGCACAGCAAAAGAAACTATCATTAGAGTGAACCAGCAACCAACAGAAAGGGAAAAGAATTTTGCAAGCTACCCATCTGACAAAGGTCTAATATCCGGAATCTACAAAGAACTTAAACAAATTTACAAGAATAAAACAAACAACCCCATCAAAATTGAGTGAAGGATATGAACAGACATTTTTCAAAAGAAGACATTTATGCAGCCAACAAACATAGGAAAAAATGCTTATCGTCACTGGTCATTAGAGAAATGCAAATCAAAACCACATTACATATAATCTCAGGCCAGTTAGAATGGCAATCATTAAAAAATCTGGAGACAACAGATGCTGGAGAGGATGCGGAGAAATAGGAACACTTTTACACTGTTTGTGGGAGTGTAAATTAGTTCAACCATTGTGGAAGACAGTGTGGCAATTCCTTAGGGATCTAGAAACAGAAATTCCATTTGACCCAGCAATCCCATTACTGGGTATATATTATATCCAAAGGATTATAAATCATTCTACTATAAGGACACATGCACATGAATGTTCATTGCAGCACTGTTTACAATAGCAAAGACTTGGAACCAAGCCAAATGCCCATCAAGGATAGATTGGATATAGAAAATGTGGCACATATGCATCATCGAATAATATGCAGCCATAATGAAGGATGAGTTCATGTCCATTGCAGGGACATGGATGAATCTGGAAACCATCATTCTCAGCAAACTGACACAAGAACAGAAAATGTAACACGGCATGTACTCACTCATAAATGGGTGTTGAATAATGTGAACACATGGACACAGGGAGGGGAACATCACACATGGGGGTCTGTTGGGGGGTGGGTTGCCAGGGGATTGATAGCAG
This sequence comes from Cacajao melanocephalus, assembly GCA_963573385.1. NCBI lineage: Eukaryota > Metazoa > Chordata > Mammalia > Primates > Pitheciidae > Cacajao > Cacajao melanocephalus. The sequence goes on from CAUYLG010004493.1 coordinate 50,745, forward strand.
GGAGTGGGGAGATTGGGGAGGGATAACATTAGAGAAATACCTAATGTAAGTTACGGGGGAATGGAGGCAGCAAACAACCATGGCATGTGTATACCTATGCAACAATCCTGCAAGATCTACACATGTACCCCAGAACTTAAAGTAAAATTAAAAAAAGAAAGAATATTATTGTAGGAAGTAATTTTATTTTATTTTTTGTACATGGAAGATTCCATGTACAGTATTTGCAGTATTTGCAGCATTAAAATTATATTTTTGTATCTGGATTTAAAAATATCTCATATTTGCCTTTGCTTTCTGCAGACATAACAGAGCTAGAATTACATATGTCATTCTGCTTAGAGTTCTGCAGATTTCTTATATTTTCTTGTTTCCCTTTATTTCATTAATTTATAAACATCCTTAATCTCTATTCATTCACTTTAAATTATTCTACATTCTGTATTTTTCTTCTGGTAATACAGTTATGTAGCTATTAGACTTCTCTTACTATCCCCTGTAGCTTTGATTGGTGAAATATATACATTTATTTTTCACATCATGATAGTTGTAGTCTGTTCCATTTGCCTGAAATTATCCCCATAAGTATTTTGTGCAGATGACTCTGATTCAGAAGTTCAGAAATCAATTTAAATATCACTGTCTTAGAAAATTTTCTGTTGACTTACCCAATCTTGCCATAACACTACTTTCTCCATTTCCTCATTTACTACTTTTGTTTGTTTTGCTCACTTTAAAACCTGCATAAAGTCTATAACTCAAAGGAGCTTACTTGTTGAATTTATGATACCTATACCATCTATAAAATTGAAGACCAAATGTACTTAATATATATCACTTGAAATAATAAATAAAAGCATGAGACAAGAGTTATAACTATATCCTAAGATTGTTAGAATTACATAAAATAATGCTCATAACTTTTTAGTACCATGAATGGCATCAAGCAAGGTTTCTAATTTGACCATCGCCTTATCATATTATTTATAAACACGGTGAGATAAAATACTATTCAATGAACTTGGGATCACAGTCAAATTAATCTTCTAATTTCGGTGTTCTATGTTATTTTTAGAAATGAATATCACTAACAAGTGAATTCCAATCTTATATCTAAGAAGATAGATGACATACAGTACTGCAACTGCTGCTGCTTTTTTTTTTTTTTGAATGCAGAGTCTCACTCTATAGCCCAGGCTGGAGTACAGTGGTACAGTGGTGTGATCTCAGCTCACTGCAATCTCCGTACCCTGGATTCAAGCAATTCTCCTACCTCAGCCTCCTGAGTAGCTGGGATTACAGGCATGTGCCACCATGCCTGGCTAACTTTTTTGTATTTTAACAGAGATGAGGTTTCACCATATTGTCCAGACTGGTCTCGATCTCCTGATCCACCCACCTTGGCCTCCCAAAATGCTGGCATGAGCCACTACACCTGGCCAGGATTTGTTAACTCCTTTAACAAGTTCCATCTCTACACTTCCATGAGCTTTTACTTTTCCATTTGTATGATAGTCTACAGTCAGCTCAATCATCTGTTCCCTTGTTTTCCTTCTTTATGTATTAGAACACTGTCATTCTTAAGTATGATTTTATGGCAGAATTTTAACAGTAATTTTCGAAATAACAATAATAAACTTTGAAATCTTAAAATTTCATTTTGAGAGTTCATAATACAATTACTTTCTCATATAGACTGAAAATTTTATAAAGCAAAATTTAAGTTGGTATTAAATTAATATAATTTTATATTTTCTATCTTCCAGAGAATAAAGAGTTGTGTACAATAAAGATGCAAGGAAAGCATGTACTTACTATCATTGCAAGTTATTAATAGGTTGAAATACAAGTAATAAACACAAAATATTGACAGAAATCAGTTGGTAGTGGGATTTATTAGTTCAGTAGGCATTTGGAGCTTCATTATTATTAATGAAATATCTTTAAACAAATTCCAAAGTTTGTAATTTGTAGCAATATTTGTATTTACTGCATTATGATCATGCTATATCCATTTTCACATATCTTATCAACAGCTATCTTATACGTTAAACAAATAGTGCTATTTCACATTAGATCTCTGACTATTTTTTTTACATTTATCATAATAATCACCATATCTTAGTGTGAATGACCATGCAAACTGAATTTTCATGTGTGTAATAGTTGCACATTACATGTTATTGAAATCTAAGAGAATATTATTTTAATAGAATAGTTCAAAAGTAATGCTGTGTTCATAAGCAATAACTTGACTTTATACATATATATATGTAGAAAATACTCTCAATTTAGGAAATCACATTAAAATAAACTGAAACCATTTTTCTCATTTCCATGGTCCATTTTGTGAAACAGATGAGAACAAAAATTAATGAAACCCGTTGTTTCAATAACTCTTCCAACAAACTTAATAAAATTAATCCATTGTATATCCAGACACAAACTGTCAGACTAAAAACTATAATCTGATGCCATTGAAACCTATTCTATTTGCTAAGTGTTTGAAAGGTATTTCCACATATCTCTTCCCAAAATTTAATGAGGCATCCAAAAGGACAAGTTAACATTTTTCTGGGCTCTGGATATGGCCAAGGACTCTCATGTTTTTAGGGAGGAACTAAATGTTTGGTATCACTTAGAAAAGTGTTTTGAACTTAACGGAGCTTCTGTTGAGAAATGAAATTTAAATATTTATTTTTATATTTTAATTCAATTTTTCCATGAATTTTTGAAGTCTCCTTATAGCTTTACCTTTAAATTAGGATGGAGAGGTTGACTATAGGATTTTGATTATTTATTATTCTTTTTAATTTTTAAAAATTGTTATTACTTAGGTGATGGCTCAGTTTCTCACATAGTGATGGTTCTTACCCCTCCTGTGAAGGTGTTTGAATTTGAAAAAAAGTATGAATTTAAAAGCACAAATTCTTTTAAAAATTCTGTGATCTCTAGACCTGTGGCCTTGTATATTTTATTTTTTATTTTTTTTATTATTTTATTATTTCTTTTTTTTTTTTTAATTTTTTTTTTTGAAAGAAAGGAAAAGAGAGGAAAGAAAGTGAGAGTGAAAGAAAGAAAAAAAGAATGTACGAGAGAAAGAAAGAGGAAGAAAAAGAGGGAGAGAGAACAGGATTCTTGTTCTACTGCCCAGGCTAGAATG
>CAUYLG010004494.1:0-147998 GCA_963573385.1 Cacajao melanocephalus
AGTAATGGGATTGCTGGGTCAAATGGTATTTCTGGTTCTAGATCCTTGAGGAATTGCCACACTGTCTTCCACAATGGTTGGACTAATTTATACTCCAACCAGCAGTGTAAAAGTGTTCCTGTTTCTCCACAACCTCTCCAGCATCTGTTGTTTCCTGATTTTTTGATGATCACCATTGTAACTGGTGTGAGATGGTGTCTCAATGTGGTTTTCATTTGCATTTCTCTAGTGACCAGTGATGATGACCTTTTTTTTTCATATGTTTGTTGTCTGCATAAATGTCTTCTTTAGAGAAGTGTCTGTTTATATCCTCCACCCACTTTTTGATGAGGTTGTTGATTTTTTTCTTGTAAATTTGTTTAAGTTCCTTGTAGATTCACACACTGTTTGGCTGTGTGGGGTCTCTCCCAGGGCTTTCTGTGTTACAGGACACTTCCTAGACACTTTCTGTCCCTAAGCAGAAAGGCGTACAGGGGATCTTGGAGGTGAAGGTGTGAGAAGGTATCAGTGGTGATGCGGGAGAGACCCAAAGGGCTGGACACAGGACAACCCTCTAACATGCAGCCTCTGTGTGGGGGTGCCCAGCAAACCCAAGTGAAGCTTTACCTGGAAGTTCATTAAGCTCCCCCAACTTGTCAGCTGGTCCCACAGAGGAGGGTGGCTGTTAGAGACCATGTGGGCCTTGCCCAGACTCCTGAAGGACAGAGCCTTAATATTGCCCCACAGTATTCCACAGTGAGGAGTAATGGGGAAACTTGGAGCTCAGCCTCTAAGGACTACTTGTAGTTGGAGGAATGAGATGCTTCCTGACTCAATACAAAACACCACCAGGTGGCTTAGTTCACGGGGAGCAGAGTGCAGTAACTGGGGACTTTCACTGGGACGGGATTACTGAATATGTAAACGTATTAAAAATACAATACAGTTTAGCTAGAATGTCTGTGTGTTTGGCCATCAGTGACTGTCTAACAAGAAACTAAATTAGAAAGAGAGTTCTGGATACCCATAAATTCATCCTTGCTGAGAATGTTATGAGTTCCTTAGTTTTAATAAAGTTTTCTGAAACATCAAATCCGAAATTCACTTCCAGTACTGTTTCTTTAATGACTGATGGATGTTCTGCCTCCAAAGGAGATGCTGTAGCTACCTGGCCCTGGTCTCTTCTCCTGTCCAAATAGATCATCCTCTTAGATTCCTGTTGGGTTTATCACAATGGTACTAATAATCTAGATAGTTAAAAAGCACATCAGTCAGCTTTGCTGGTGGGAATGGAAAATGGTACAGCTGCATTTTGTGGAAATCTGAAAGGAGGAAAAGTGTAAATATTAAATTGTAAATTATAAATAAAACCACATAAAGGCTGCACTTTACAAGGTCATCCTGTGTCCAGCCCTGTGGGTCTCTCGTTCACCATCAATGATACCTTCTCACACCTTCATCTCCAAGATCTCTCTGACACAGACACCAGGAACTGACTCCTTATGATTGCACCATCAATTTTGTGGTTCCTCAAAAGGTGGAGAACACTTTTGTAGTTCCTCAAAAAGTTAAGCATAGAATTATCATATGACTCAACAATTCTACTTCTAGGTATATACCCCACAGAATTGAAAGCAGGAATTTGATCAGATATTTGTACACTAATTTTCATTGCAGGATTATTAACAATATTCAAAAGTTAGAAACAAATTAAAGGCCTGCAGATAAATGAGAAACAAAACATACACAAAGGTGGCTGGCAAATGACTGAACAGGAACAACTCTGGTCTGCAGCTCCTAGTGAGATCAATGCAGAAGATGGGTGATTTCTCCATTTTCAACTGAGGTACTTAGCTTATCTCATCAGGAGAGGTTAAAGAGTGGGTGCAGCCCACAGAGGGCCAGCCAAGGCAGGGTGGGGTGTCACCTCACCCAGGAAGCCCAAGGGGTCAGGGAGTTCCTTCCCCTAGCCAAGGGTAGTCATGAGGAACCATGCTGTGAGGAACGGTGCACTCTAGCCCAGATACTATGCTTTTCCTGTGGTCTTTACAACCTGCAGACCGGGAGATTTCCTGAGGTGCTCACACCACCAGGACCCTGGGTTTCAAACACAAAACTGGGTGGCCATTTGGGCAGACACCAAGCTAGTTGCTTTTATTTTTCATAACCCAGTGGTACTTGGAATGCCAGTGAGACAGAACCATTCACTCCTCTGGAAAGGGGGCTGAAGCCAGGGAGCCAAGTAGTCTAGCTCAGTGGATCCCACTCCCACAGAGCCCAGCAAGCTAAGATCCTCTGGCTTGAAATTCTCGCTGCCAGCACAGCAGTCTGAAGTCAACCTGGGATGCCTGAGATTGGTGGGGGGAGGGGTATACATCATTGCTGAGGCTTGAGTAGGTGGTTTTCATCTGACAGTATAAACAAAGTCACCAGGAAGTTCAAACTGGGCAGAGCCCACTGCAGCACCGCAAAGCCACTGTAGCCAGACTGTCTCTCTAGATTCCTCCTCTCTGGGCAGGACATCTCTGAAAGAAAGGCAGCAGCCCCAGTCAGGGGCTTATAGATAAAACTCCCATCTCCCTGGGACAGAACACCTGAGGGAAGGGGCGGCTGTGAGCACAACTTCTGCAGACTTAAATGTTCCTATCTGCTGGCTCTGAAGAGAGCAGCGGATCTCCCATCACAGCACTCAAGCTCTGCTAAGGGACAGGCTGCCTCCTTAAGTGCGTCCCTGATCCCCATGCCTCCTGACTGGCAAACATCTTCCAGCAGGGGTCAACAGACACCTTGTACAGGAGAGCTCCAGCTGGCATCTGTTGGGTTCCCCTCTGAGACAAACCATCCAGAGGAAAGAACAGGCAGCAATCTTTGCTGATCTACAGCCTCCACTGGTGGTACCCAGGCAAACAGGGTCTGGAGTGGAACTCCAGTAAACTTCAGTAGAACTGCAGCTGAGGGGCCTGACTGTTAGAAGGAAATCTGACAAACAGAAAGGAATAGCATCAACATCAACAGAAAGGACATCCACACAAAAGCCCATCCAAAGGTCACCAGCATCAAAGACCAAAGGTAGATAAATGCACGAAGATGAGAAAAAACCCAGTGCAAAATGGCTGAAAATTCCAAAAACCAGAACACCTTTTTTCCTCCAAAGGATCACAACTTCTTGCCAGCAAGGAAACAAAACTGGACGGAGAATGAGTTTGATGAATTGACAGAGGTAGGCTTCAGAAGGTGGGTAATAACAAACTCCTTCGAGCTAAAGGGGCATGTTCTAACCCAATGGAAGGAAGTTAAGAACCTTGAAAAAAGGCTAGAGGAGTTGCTAACTAGAATAACCAGTTTAGAGAAGAACAGAAATGACCTGATGGAGCTGAAAAACACAGCACAAGAAATTCGGGAAGCATATGCAATTGTCAATAGGTGAATCAATCAAGCAGAAGAAAGGATATCAAAGATTGAAGATCAACTTAATGAAATAAAGCATGAATACAAGATTAGAGAAAAAAGAATGAAAAGGAATGAACAAAGCCTCTGAGAAATAGGACTATATGGAAAGACCAAATCTACATTTGATTGTTGTACCTGAAAGTGATGAGAAAAATGGAACCATGTTGAAAAAACCTCTTCAGGATATTATCCAGGAGAACTTCCCCAACCTAGCAAGACAGGCCAACATTCAAATTCAGGAAATACAGAGAACACCGCAAAGATACTCCTTGAGAAGAGCAACCCCAAGACACATAATTGTCAGATTCACCAAGGTGGAAATGAAGGAAAAATGTTAAAAAATAGCCAGAGAGAAAGGTCAGGTTACCCATAAAGGGAAACACATCAGACTCACAGTGGATCTTTCTGCAGAAACCCTACAAGCCAGAAGACAGTGGGAGCCAATAGTCAACATTCTTTAAGGAAAGAATTTTCAACCTAGAATTTCATATTTAGTCAAAATACACTTCATAAATGAAGGAGAAATAAAATCTTTTACAGACAAGCAAATGCTGAGAGATTTTGTCACCACCAGGCCTGCCTTACACGAGCTCCTGAAGGAATTACTAAACATGGAAAGGAACAACCTGTACGAGTCACTGCAAAAACGTACCAAATTGTAACAATCATCAACAGCATGAAAAAACTGCAACAACTAACAGGGAAAATAACCAGTTAGCACCATAATGACAGAATCAAATTCACACGTAACCTTAAATGTAAATGGGCTAAATGCTCCAATAAAAAGTCACACACTGATAAATTGGATAATGCTTCAAGACCCATTCGTGTGCTGTATTCAGGAGACCCGTCTCATGTGCAAAGACACACATAGTCTCAAAATAAAGGGATGGAGGAATATTTACTAAGCAAATGGAAAGAAAGAAAAAAAAAAGCAGTGGTTGCAATCCTAGTCTCTGATAAAACAGACTTTAAACCAATAAAGATCAAAAAAGACAGAGAAGGGCATTATACAATAGTAAAGGGATCAATGCAATAAGAAAAGCTAACTATAGTAAATATATATGCACCCAATACAGGAGCACCCAGATTCATAAAGCAAATTCTTAGAGACCTACAAAGAGACTTAGACTGCCACACAATAGTAGTGGGAGATTTTAACATATTATTATTATATTAATATTATGTCAATATTAGGTCAACAAGACAGAAAGTTAACAAGGATATTCAGGACTTGAACTCAGATCTGGATGAAGCAGACTTAATAGACATCTACAGAAGTCTACACTCCAAATCAATAGAATATACATTCTTCTCAGCACCACATCACACTTATTCTAAAATTGACTGCATAATTGGAAGTAAAACACTCCTCAGCAAATACAAAAGAATGGAAATCATAACAGTCTCTCAGACCACAGTACAGTCAAATTAGAACTCAGGATTAAGAAAGTCACTCAAAACCGTACAACTACATGAAAACTGAAAAACCTGCTCCTGAATGACTACAAGGTAAATAATGAAATTAAGGCAGAAATAAATAAGTTACTTGAAACCAATGAAAACAAAGACACAATGTACCAGAATCTCTGGGACACAGCTAAAGCAGTGTTTAGAGGAAAATTTATAGCACTAAATGCTCACAGGAGAAAGCAAGAAAGATCTAAAATCAACAGCCTAACAACACAATTAAAAGAACTAGAGAAGCAAGAGCAAACAAATTCAAAAGCCAGCAAAAGACGAGAAACAGCTAAAATCAGAGCAGAACTGAAAGAGATAGAGACTCAAAAACCCTTCAAAAAAATCAATGAATGCAGGAGCTGGTTTTTTGAAAAGATTAACAAAATAGAATCAAATAGACACAATAGAAAAATGATAAAGGGGATATCACCACTGATCTCACAGTTATACAAACTACCACCAGAGAACACTATAAACACCTCTATGCAAATAAACTAGAAAATCTGGAAGAAATGGATAAATTCCTGAACACATACCACCTCCCAACACTAAATCAGGAAGAAGTTGAATCCCTGAATAGACCAATAACAAGTTCTGAAATTGATGACATAATTAATAGCCTACCAACAGCAAAAAAAAAAAAAAAAATCCCAGGACTAGACAGATTCAAAGCTGAATTCTACCAGAAATACAAAGAGGAACTTGTACCATTCCTTCTGAAACTATTCCAAACAATACAAAAGAGGGACTCCTTTCTAACTCTTTTTATGAGGCCAACATTATCTTGATACCAAAACCTGGCAGAGACATGACATTCCTTAGTATTTTTATAGTACATGTCGCTAGCAAAGAATTCTCTCAGGGTTTGTTTATTTAAAATGCCCCTTTTGTGCTTTCATTCTTAAAGGATAGTATTATTATACATAGGAGTCGTTTTCTTCATTCAGTGTTTTGATCATATCATTTCAAATCCTATGGATTCCATTGTTTTGGATAAAATGTCATCTATAAATTACATCCTTCCTTTTCCTATGTGAATTGTCTACTTTTTTCTTCACTGTTTTTGGACTCTTCTTTGCTTTTGGGTTTTTAGTGGTTCGAATATAAAGTGTCTAGGTGTATTTCTCTTTGTATGTGTCTTACTTAGGACTTTTTGAGCTTTGTGGATTTGAAAACCAATGTTTTCATCATATTTGAGGAATTTTTAGGCATTACTACTCTAAATATTTTTTGTGATTTGTATTTTCCTTCTATCTTTCTAGAACTCCAATTATACATATGTTGAACTGTTTAACAATGTTCAATAAATCTCTGAGTCTCTCTTCACTTTTATTCATTTTTTTCTGTTCTTTTCAAGTTGGATAGTTTTTTATTTATCTAATTTTTAAAATATCAGTTCTTTCTTCTGCCGTCAGTGCTGCTGATTAACCCATCGAGTGAATTTTTATTTCAAATATTGTATTTTTTCAGACTTGGAATTTTCATCTTTTTTTTTTTTTTAAAAAAAATACTGTTCCCTTCTCCATTGAGATTTTCTGTTTACTCATTAATAGTATGATTTATTTAAATTATTGGATCATAAATGTTCTATGGTCATTTGAACATATTTATAATAGCTTATTTTAAGTTATTGTCTGCTAATTCAAAATCAATACTCACTCCAGGATATTTTTCCTGATTGTGGTCATACTATACTATTTATACTTGTATGTAATAATTTGTGGTTGAAAATAAGACGTAGATTGTAGCAACCCTGGATTGTGTTTGCTTTTTAGATTTTTGTTTATTCATTTTGTTTTATTAGGCAATTAATGTGATTACACAAAAACTGTGAAATATTTTTTCCTTTCAAGTTAATTTTTTTTTAAGCCTGCTGATGTAGGTGCCTCTCTTGGTCCTATTTATTTTAATTCTCAGCCAGGGATTTAGTCAGAGGTTATGCTCAGATTTCTCAAACCAATTTGGCTTCAGGCATCTGGTTAAGGTGTCTCTAATTTAAGGATGCATTTTAAAATTCAGCAAGTTTGAAAACACCCATTCTGTTTTGGAGCTCTCTGTAATTTTCCACACAAATGTGTAGTCTGACCGTCAGTCCGGGACATGTGCACACTTTGTTATCCCAGGTTTCTCCAGCTATCACCCCTATTATTATAAATTTTCCCTTTAAATTTCCGGCCTTTCTGCCATCCAAATCAAATATGCCACTCCTGGCTACCTTAATTGTCTTTCTTTTTTTTTCCTAAAAAAGCCCTCCAGAAAAGAAAATCACAAACTTCATTCTGACTCAAAGTAGTAATACAGTTTTACAGGTTGTTGTAAAAGCCTAGCAAGAAACATATGTGCATGCATGATCTCCTCATGTTTCGGGAAAATCTCTGCATGGTACTAAAGTGTATGTGGCATGTGCTTTACAAAGGCGTGTGTATCCACAGGCATCCCCACACCACTGTTCCGGCTGCCTTTGTCCATTTTGTGTTCAGGTATGGAATGTGTATTCAGTTATGCTATTTTCTATCAGTTGTTTTCCGCCTTCTCTCTTTAGAAAGAAACTTTAAAATAAGTTAATTAATACCATAAGATAAATTGGACTCAATAAGAACATCAGGCACATTAAAAATATTATAACATAATTTTTCTTGATGTGGTGTTAACCTGAATTTCTGAATTATGGTATTTAGAACATATGTAACCACACAGGGGAGGCCAGGTAAAACTAGATTTTCTTAAAGACTTTCTTACATCTTTGTTTCTATTTTTCTTTCTAGTTAATAATGTAAATATCTGCATCAGAAGCACCCAAAGTAATAGTTAAAATTCAGATTTCTAGGCTCCACCTCAATTGTCCCGTATCGTCATATCTCCAGGTAAAACTCAGAAAACCTGTGTTTTTAAACAAGACTTTAGAACAATTCTTATTTATGTTGAAATTTGCTAATGAAGGCATTAAAATATTAAGCCATCTACTTAAAGAGAATACTATCAGACATTTGCTGTTTTTAGTCTTTGACCTAATAATTGCTTTCATGCTATTTATTTATTTATTTTAGATGGAGTCTCGACCTGTCGCCCAGGCTGGAGTGCAGTGGTGCAATCTCGGCTCACTGTAACCTCTGCCTCCCGGGTTCAAGCGATTCTCCTGCCTCAGCCTCCTGAGTAGCTGGAACTATAGGCATGTGCCACCACACCTGGCTGATCTTTTGTATTTTTAGTGGAGACGGAGTTTCACTGTGTTAGCCAGGATGGTCTTGATCTCCTGACCTCGTGATCCAACTGCCTCTGCCTCCCAAAGTGCTGGGATTACAGGGGTGAGCCACCATGCCTGGCTGCTTTCATGAATATTTTTGGTGAATAATTAAAATAAGTTGAAATCTATAATTCCTGAAGATGTATATCATGTCTCTATTTATAAATAAAGCTTTAGAAGTAAGTATTCAGCAATTAGAGAATGGCTATAAATATATGATCAAGTAACTCTATGATATATTATAAGCACAAATAGTATATTTATGAAAAGAAAAATAAATATAGCACTATAAAAATAATAAAACAACATAAAATTACATGTGTACCATTGTTAAATCTATGTAAAAACATGAATTGATATAGTTAGACTAGAAAGAAACATAAAAAGATAAACTATGTCAAGGTGATGACATTATAGCTGATCAATAATATTTTTAATGTTTTGATATTAAAATAACACTTCAAAAAGAGATGTTTAGCAAAACCTATTAATAAGTAAATTAGATAATACTGATATTTTGGATTGTATTCAGCCCAAATATTTTTCTGTAATGCTTACTAAGTATCATTTTTTTTTTCCTGAACTCCTGTAGAATTTACTAAACGTGGTATTCTGTCAGCACTTGCAGAAGGAAACATGTCTTGAAATGGCCTTCTATGAAGGGGACAGAGCTTGCAGCCAGAGAGCACTGAAAGCGGAGAACTCTCAGATCCCTGTGGGTGTGGAGTCAGGTGATGGGTTGGATCCAACAGTTAAGGGTATTTGTCTTGCAGGCTAAGGAGTTTGTTTTGTTTATCCTAGAGGCTGCAAGGTGAAGATGCTCTCCTGAACAGGTAAATATTTGTGCTGGTTTTAAGCACAGCGAGAAGGAGCAATCGAGAAGCAGAGGCTGCGATTCCAAATAGGAGCAAGTTGACTCAGTGTCACCGGCTTTTCCTCCACAGCAAAGCCCTGCTATTGCAATATGCAAATATGAGCCTGAGTTATTTAAACCATCCCTGCAGAATACTCAGAATACTACTTTCTAAATAGTCACTTGCGCCAAGGAAGCTGCCATCTCTGTGCCAATTTGGACTTCCTTTCAGATTAGAAATTTCTTGGAAGAAATACCATTTGGGAAGTAAGACTTTGATTATAAATAGGAATAAGAAAGCAAACATCAGCATTTGGTCATGAAGTGGCACTACTTATTACATGTGAACAGAATTGATTATTTCCAGAATTTCTAGAATTAGACCTGGCATGTGTCCTGAATTTACGGGTATAACTTTAAAACGCCCTTCTGAATTAAGCCTCTGTGTAGTTAGTGCGAGTGGCCTGGCCTCCACAGTACCTGATTGTTCATAGTATTGCAGCCCCGAAGTTATGAACTACATATCGCGCATACCACGCACCGGTGCATCAGAATTTAAGATCCGTCTTCATTCCCTTTTCCACTCGAAGAGGTGCAAACCTGAATTCCATCCTCGGGGAATCTATAAATACTTATTGAGCACATACTATGTGCAAAGAACTATGCTAGCTGCTCTGGGATATACAAAGAAGACACAGATTCTTGGAATCACACAGACCCAAGTATAAGCAAAGCTATGTAGTCATCTGGTTACTAACACTATAAAATCGTGTAAATCACTGATAAGGAAAATGACACAACTCTACATGGGTGCAATCCATACTGATGATCTAGTTCAAAATTAAATTAAAAAGTATTAAATGGGTCTGAGTGGTCTTCAGAAAGATTGAACTTGACTTAATGCAACTGTAGAGCAGATTCAGCTGGTTTTATACCTCTTCTCTGCCTGAATTTTCTTCCTCATGTTGCCTTGTTTTCTTGTCTTAAAGGTGGGATTGTGCTTTCTTTTTTATGCACTGCCTAACTCAGACCCAATTGCTGGCTTTCTTCTCTCCTTAATACGCGTCAACCCCTCCCTCAGCCATTGTGCTCAGGGTGCCCCACACCCACACACTCCTTGCAAGCCCTGAACTATGTCACTTAAGCATCTACATTTTAAGTCCCCTCCTGGGGGCTGGAAGTGTGTCCTTTGTTCAGCACAATTTAATCTATTGCTCTGCACGATGTACATTTACTGAGCAACATAAATCACAGATAATAATAGTCAATATCCTTAGGACAAAGCACAGGAAAACAGTTTGCCTCTGGCAGCCTCCAGCGCGGGCTTTGACAATGGCTAGTCACCTCCACACGAGGGGAGGTAGCATTTAGCCCACCTGTGTTTCCCGTTATGTGAAGCTATTGAAGGAGACCTATTTTTTTTAATAGCAAAATGAGACAACTGAATATTTATCCTTTTAAGCATCTTTTAAAATCAAAATTACTCTTTAATCCCAATTATGGTTATTAACCAATTAGTTCCTCCACATCTCACTTAAATCATTTTATTACAGAACACACTCAAGGACAATTCTCAAACCCAAGTACTGCTTCAAGTTCACCTAATTACTACAGCATCAGAGCTCAAACGTTCCAGAATAAGAGGCGATCCATGGCTTTGCCTGAGTGCTCCATGGCTTGATAGGCTCGCTCTTTGCCAGGGCAGTTGTAGACATAGGTAAGTCTGGGTAAAAAGACAATTCCACAGTCAGGTACAAAAAAACATAACAGCAAGCTAGACTGTAAAAAATGCCAAGTGTAAGTGCCAGGAAAAAAAATCTCAGTAATAGAAATGCTTATCACATGATTTGGGGAAGGAGCTGGGTGAGTGGTGTGTGTGTGTGTGTCTGTGTGTGTCTGTGTGTGTGTGTGTGTGAATGAATATGGGTTGAGATGGGAGAACTGGCAAGAGTGGGTAAAAAAATCAACACTATTAAAGAAACAAGGACAAGCAGAAAAAAAGAATTTGAAGGACATAGTTATTTACTGTTTCAGCAATCAAATCATCTTACAGAATAGGAAAATAGATCACCTCTATATGCTTGCCATCATTTTTCTGATGCATGATCAGAACAAGATATTCATAGATAATAAGGCCATTGTAAACCAAAATCATCTAACCCTTTCAAAGTGTCAAGGAGGGGAATTTATGCTTTCCCAAATGTCTTGGAATCATTGTTTAAACACATGGGAGGCAGAGACCGAGGAAAGGTACTAACATCTGGCTAGCCCTCGTAATGTTTTCCAAATAAGGAAATTCACCCCTTGCATGGAGCAGAGGTATCCCACACTAAGGCAGAGGTCAGCTTCAACCCTAGGCCCCCTTCACCTCCTGACCACTTGCCCAGGGAATGTTGGGGTGTGTGGTGCTGACCACACACCTCTCCTTGAGAGTCTGGAGAGAGGGACATGTAGAAACAGCAAGTTTGATGTTGTGTCATGGAATAAAAGTAGATTCATACCTACTGGGGGAAAGTGCCTTGTTTAGAAAGCATTCAGATTTCCCCAGGAGTTGATTAGTCTCACTTTTCTAAAATGGTACTGATGAACTTCCTTGTTAATTACTGTCTATACAATGGACCTAAAAAGACCCAAGAGTAACCACATTTACATAAATGTAACCCAATATGCATTTCATTTTGAGAGATGATGTAGATACAAGCGTTCACATAAAAATGCCTCTTGTCACAGATGATGGTATGCCAGAATTTATTGAGACCTTGAAAGTAGAGTATTAAAAAAGTGTAAATTTTACATTGAATACTCTCTAGGAATCAGAATGAATATTGCTTATCTAAAATGATTCATGTAAGCAAGGTTATCATGCAAAGTAAAGAATTCTGAACTCCAGTAAGCCAAAAAAAAAATCAGTTTTAGAAATCAAAGGTTTGAAAGAATCATTAAATTCATCAAATTATATTGTTTTATATGAACTTAGTTTGGGGAATTTTTTTTACAGAATAACATCTGTAAACAAAACTATAAAACTCTAAGTGTACAGCATATGGTGCAATAGATTTTCACAAACAGAACACACTTGTATTCACCAGAGCCTTAATTAAGCAGCATAGGAAAACCAGCATCCCGGAAGCCACCCCGCTCCCCGCGTCTCTTCGGTTACTACCTCCTCCAAGAGTAACCACTGTCCTTGCCCACAAGAGCACAGGTTAATTTTTGCCAGTTTCTGGACTTTGTAGAATAAACTCATGCTGTGCACTCTCATGTGGGGCATTTGCTATTGAGATGTATCCACATCACTGCAGGAAGTTGTGGTCCAGTCATCCTCATCACTTGAGAGTCTCACTGTGTGGCTCTGTCTTAACTTCTGAACCCATTGTACTGGGGCTGGGCATTTGCAGAGTTCCCAGCTTTTAGCTGTGATGAAGAGTGCTGCTAACAATATTGCGTACACCTACCTGGCTCTTTTCCGAAGTTTCAACAATGTGTACTCCCACCAGAAGGGTTCTGGTGTTCCATGCCTTCTACATAACGCGGCATGGAAAGTCTTCATCTTAGTTTTTCTGTTGGGCGTATGGCAATGCCACACTGAAAATGTAATTTGCATGTTCCTGATGACAAAGGACGTTGAACATCTTTGAATATATTTATTGGCCATCTTCATATACTTTTTTGAGATAGCTATTTAACTTGATTCTCTATTTTTTATTAATTTTGTTTGCTTTTTTCTTGTTGATTCATTCAAGTTCTTTATGTATCTGGGTGTGAACCTTTTGTTAAACGGATGCATTGCAAACATCTAACTCTATGGTTTGTCTTTTCACTCTTTTAATGCCTTTTGATAAACGTGCTTAATCTTATTATAGTCAAATGTATTAATATTTTGTTCATAACTTGGTCATATTTAAGAAATGTTTGCCTACTCCAAAACATAGGGATGGTCAATGTATTCTAAAAGCTCTATTGTTTTGTTTTTTACATTTAATGTGCAGCTCATCTGGTTTGTTTCTGTGAGTTGGTGAAGTGAGGGTTAAGGAGAATTTTTCACTTTTTCCTGTTTACTCAGCCCAATTTATTAAAAGGACCACTGCTTGTCCACATCCTGCAGCACCACAGATCTCACCAACCAGGTGACTTGTGTGTGTGGGATGATTCCATACTCCATTCTGTTCTATTGGTCTCTTTCTCTACCTTATTTTTCTGTCTTAATTACTGCAGCTTTAGATCAGATCCGAGTATCTGGTAGCTTCAGTAACTTAGCTCTATTCTTGCTCTTCAAGACTGACTTGACCATTTGCATTGCCATAGGAATTTCAA
This sequence comes from Cacajao melanocephalus, assembly GCA_963573385.1. NCBI lineage: Eukaryota > Metazoa > Chordata > Mammalia > Primates > Pitheciidae > Cacajao > Cacajao melanocephalus. The sequence goes on from CAUYLG010004494.1 coordinate 13,302, forward strand.
GACAGTTTTTCAAACTGTTACCGTAAAAAGTCTGCTAGAATTTTAATGGTAATTGCATTATATGTGTAGATTGTTGTGAGAAAAATAGAAATTAATGTATTAATTTTTAAACTATAGGCATAATATATCTCGCCATATATTTAAGTATTTAATTTCTTTTCTTCTTATTTATTTGTTGTATTTATTTTTTTTGAGATGGAGTCTCACTCTGTTGCCCAGACTGGAGTGCAGTGGTGTGATCTCAGCTCACTGCAATCTTTGTCTCCCAGATTCAAGTGATTCTCCTGCCTCAGCCTCCAAGGTAGCTGGGGCTACAGGTGTACACCACCACACCTAGCTTATTTCTATATTTTTAGTAGAGACGGGGTTTCACCATGTTGGCCAGTCTGGTCTTGAAATCTTGACCTCAGGTGATGCACCTACCTTAGCCTCCTAAAGTGCTGGGATTACAGGCATGAGCCACTGTGCCCAGCCAAGTTTTAAAAATAAAAATTATATACATTTGGGATGTACAACATGATGTTTGGAAATATGCAGACATTGTGGAATGGCTAAATCGAACTATTAATGTGTGAATTACTTCACGTATTTATGATGTTGCTTAGTGAAAACACTTAATTTTTCTCTCAGCAATTGTCAAGAGTACAACCCACTGTTGTTAAGTAGAATCACTAAGTTGTACAATAGTTCTCTTGAGCTTATTTCTCTTACCTAACCCACACTTGACATCCTTTGACCAGCATCTCCCCAACCCCTTCCCACCAGCTCCTGACAACTGCCATTCTCCTATCTGTTTCCAGGATTTCAACTATTTTAGCTTCTACATGTAAGTGAGCTTACCTGGTACTTGTCTTTCTGTGCCTGGCTTAGTTAACCTAACATAATGCCCTCCAGGTTTCTGCAGTTACTAATGATAGGATCTCCTTCTCTTTCATGGCTGGATTTTGTTTTTATGCCACATTTTCCTTATCTATTCACCATCGATTAATTCTTGGATTGATTCTATATCCTGGGTGTTGTGAATAGTGCTACCATGAGCATAAGAGTGCAGATATCTCTTTGACTTACCAATGAATTTCCTTGGGGTATGTACTCAGAAGTGGAATTGCTTTCATTAATGTTGTGTAGTTTTCAGTGTAGTGATCTTACACACTCTTGTTTGATTTATTTTTTATGTATTCTATGTGTATTGTTTTGCTACTCTGAATATTTTTTAATTTTTATTTTGTTATATAGAAATTTGACTTTTTAATTCTAATAGCTTACATAAACATTTGGAATTTCTAAACATATAATGATGTCATCTGCAGAGTAATGCCAATGCCATACAATAAATATATCAGCTTTATTCCAGGTAAAGAATGTTTAAAAATACAAGACATGTCAAGTTCACTCCCCACCCATCTACATTTCTTCTCAGAAACCCTTCATGCTGAAAATACAGAGAACACAAAAATACACAAAGGGGATCAAAACTCTAAGTATATATGGAGTAGAAGAAAATATCAGAAAGGAAACAAAAAGGTAATTTTTTATTATGTGAAAACAAGACTTTCCCTTTCTATTGCCAAACTTTAGGAATATGGTTAATTACAAATGTAGTAAGTGTTTATAGGTGAAATAAATGATGCATGAAGTGACTGAGAATTGCACGTTATCAATTTTTGCCTTTGGAAATTACTTTGGATATCTGTAAAATGATTATTTAAGGAATAATAATAAGTAAAAACTGTCCTTTCCTCATATATGAATAAAATCACTAATACTTCATAGTCATTCTTCTTATTATTAATTAAAATGTTGTTTTGGTCTTTTCGTTGTAAGGCAATGTAAGGAGGAACCCATGGGAATAAAGGACATATTATGTAGCATTTTTCTCAGAAAATGGTTTAATATAACTCATATTTGGAGCCTAGGAATATATCATGGGACTGTAGTCATGGTAAACATAAGCAGAAAACATTGAATTTAAATAAAAATCACTATTTTCAGATATCTATTAAGCCTCTGTTTTTTTTTGTACAAAGAGACTATTTAAGTAGGCTGGCACCTCTGGATTATTTTGGCTGATGATGTGTATTGCAGTCATTCTGTTCCTTGCTTCAAGCAACGTGACACTTTTGTAGAGAACATTAGCATCGTGCTCCAGGGCCTTTACGACCGGTACAGGACTGTGGGTTCTGGGTGGGGCAAAATGATGTAGAGGGGCCCTCGTCCTGCATCCCATTATAAAACCATCAGACTTTGCTCTTTATACAAGCTTCAGGTCTCGTGAGGCATATGTGCTGTCATGAGAACAGCATGAGAAAGACCCACCCCAGTGACTCAGTTGCCTCCTGCAGGTCCCTTTCACAACACAATGTAGAGTGGCCCCTCGTTCTGTGTCTCTATCTAGATTTCTGACAAGCCTTTTTCAAGGGAAGCTGGTAGCTAGAAAGGAGGAGGAAAGAGACAGAAAAGAGAAAGAATGTTGGGGGCAGAAACCAGGGATACTAAGGGAAAATCGGGATTAAACTTATCAATAAATAGGTGAACAGAACAGTGACACCTTCAAACAAATGAGGCATTTTTTTTCTTCCTTCTTCCCTATAGTCTCCCCAACTTCATGCTAAAGTGTATACCAACACCACAGCAGGCAAATGGTAGAAAATGAGGCCAGTCAAAAACAAGGAGAATGATAATTTGGACAAATATAACAAAAGAAATAAAAAGCAGTCAAATTTGTCACAACAGGTAAGGCCCTACCAGGCCTCCCCTCTGGACTTATAAATTGATTTCTTTGGCATTTTTCAGTGGTTGCCTCTGGGAGGACTGTACAAGGCTGTGAACTTCAAAATAAAATACATTATGGAAAAATATAAAATGTTATTTTTGTGTCCATAAAAATAACTGGACATGTGAGACATAAGGGAAAGTCCCCATTTTCCAGAGAGAATATGGAAAAATGATTATTTGTTGGCTACGAGTCAGTGAATGATGGCCTCCCATCCACATTGGGCTGATAAGCGCTAATGCCTGATGTCATTCTTCATCTGATGAGATGTCAGTGGGAGACCAAATAGCAAGACATGGGATGGTCACAGGAAGAAGAGGAGGACTTGAACCTGGAGGAGGGTGGACACAGGGAAATGCGGCATCATGAGGAAGAGGACCGGACAGATCTGTGTAACCCTGCAGGGGAGGACCGGGATATATTAGTCTGCTCTTATGCTGCCAATAAAGACAGACCCGAGGGTGGGTAGTTTATAAAGGAAAGAGGTTTAATGGACTTACAGTTCCACATGGCTGGGGAGGCCTCACCATCATGGCAGAAAGTGAAGGAGGAGCAAAGTCACATCTTACATGGCGGCAGGCAAGAAAGCATGTGCAAGGGAACTGCCCTTTATAAACCATCAGATCTTGTGAGGCATACTCACCATCATGAGAACAGCTCGGGAAAGACCAGCTCCCATGATTCAGTTTCCTCTTGCAGGTTCCTCCCAGCACAAGTGGGGATTATGGGAGCTGCAGTTCAAGATGAGATTTGGATGGAGACACAGCCAAACCATATTATGGGACAAATCACCATAGGACAGTAGCATGTACCTCTGGAAAGGAACGGCATAATTTAATCAAAGCCTCGCAAAGTGAGAAGGAGAAGTCATGAGAGATGAGCACAGATGTGCGCAGAGTCGCAATAGCAATCAAGGTGCTGAATAGACACTGGAGTAGGTCCATGTTAGGGTCCTACAGAACCAAGGTCCCAGGACTCCTGGAGCACCAGGGAAGAGAATTTAGATGAATTTGCTCTCCTAACCCTGGAAATTCTTCTAGGCTGCTTTTTAAGTGCACAGAATGTGCCTACATGACCAGGTTCATCTTTACTTCTAAGTTTTCTTCTGATCTAAATTATAATGCAACTTATCTGCTGAAACTCTCACTATAAAAATTATACCTATTTTTCCATCATTCACCATTATTGGCCTGAAAGTTTCCATGCTTTAGTGTCTTTGCCTGTATTTATTTAAAAGTTGAAAAAAAAAACTTATGTATATTATCACCTCAAGATTTAGAAACACACACCCAAGTACACATGCATCCTTCCACACCTCAATTTTTGGTGTCATTGCTGCTGGTTCATGGACATCTAAAGCAGCATGAATTCAAATTTCACTACCCTGCATCAGAGTATTTTATATTTTACTTATAGATATGAGTTATTTCATTAGAGGTAAGAGGAAAAGAAAGGTAAAGGAAAAGAGCTAAGGGACACCACCATTGACCAGAGCCCCAGTGAAAGGCCCATAAGCAATTGCATTTCCCAAGGTGTGACTCACACAGCACTTCCATGAGGACCCGATTTTACACAAGGTGACATTCAAACTTGCTTCTTCTCTGGTTTAGTCAGAGTGTTCATTTTCACACTGTGTCTAAGCAACCATGAATTTTTGTGGGGTAATGGAAAGAGCACCAGGCAGGGAGGCAGGAGGCTGGCTCCCACTCCAGGCCTAATGCTACCCACCTGTGTGATTGTCCCCTGTGAAGCCATGAGCCAATGGTAAATGATCTGGGGGCTTGATGTGAGCTCCAGCTCTCACCCTGTCCACCATTTAACCCGGGTGAATTTTTTCCCTGTAAAGTGATGTGTGAGTAAGTCATCTATGAGACATGTCCCACTTTGGAAGTCAAAAGACCTCATGTCCATCTGCTAGGTTTCCTCAAGGTTGAATATAAGGGCTTCCAAAAGCCCAGCTCAACATGTTTTCTGTCCATGGCAGTTTCTGCTTTTATGTTACCTTAGGAAATTATTTAATATCAGGTGAACTTCACTGTCCTCCACTAGCAAATGGGGAGAACTTCCTTCCAGCATTTGATGTGATGATTAACTAAGAAAATAAATGTAAAGCGCTGGTCACAGTTTCTGCCACGTACAAAACTCTTAGCAGACAGTTTTTAAGGCTGGACTTCTTTCTTGTAGGAGAAATGTTCAGAAAGGAGAAAAAAGTCATCAGAAACATTTTTCTTCTAGCATATCTACTCTTACCTGTTCTAAAATACTAAGGAGAATTGGAGGAATGTATACATGAAAATTGCGTGCTTGTATATTATGAAAATAAAGATGTATTTGCATGTATGTGTGTCCATGTCCATATGCACATGCATTATGTATATACTTATGTGTGCATATAGGTATTTATAGACTTTTTTTCACATCAGTTGCTCTTGACCTCTATTGTTTTGTAATCCACATTTTAAAATTTTGAGCAATTGGGCCTTTTTCACTTCTGCCTGTTGCCCATCCAAACAATAAATAAATAAAATGACTTAAATCTCCTAAGCTGAAATTCACTTATTTTATGAAGCCAGTAATCGAGATGTGATGTCAGACTAGGGCATCTCATTGGAGTTGCTCTCCGTTCCACTTTCCACAAAGCAGTAGCACCAGCTTGTACACCAGCTAGCCCAGTGACATCATTCTCTGGCTAGAAACTTTGAAAGCTCCTGTCACAGAGAAGATCAAGTTCAAGCGTCTTGACAGGGTAGATCAGGCCATCCATGACTCAACCTCTCCGTGAAGGTTAATTTTATGTGTCAACTTGACTGAGCCATGGATGCCCAGATATTTGCTCAAACATGATTCTGGTTGTTTCTGTGAAGTATGTTTTCTGATGAGATTAACATTTGAGTCAGCAGACTTGGAAACACTGATTTTCCTCTCCAGCATGGGGGGTGGGGTCTCATCTAATCCACTGAAGGCCTGAATAGGACAAAAAGACCCTCTCTGGAGTAAGAGATAATTTTTCCTGCTTTGCAACCTTCCAACTAGGACATTGCTCCTTCCCTCCCCTCCCCTTCTTTTCTTTCTTTCCTTTTCCTTTTCTTTTCTCTTTTCTTTTCTTTTTATTTTTCTTTTGACTCAAACTAAGGCATTTGCTCTTCCTGGGACTCCAGCCCACTAGCCTTTGGGTTGGTACGACACATCTGGTCTCCTGGGTCTACAGCATGCTGATGCTGACTCATCCTGTGGATCCTAAGATTTGCCAGCCATGATAATCACATGAGCCAATTACACATAATAAATTTCTTTATTTAACACACACACACGCACACACACACACAGTTCTTTCTGCAGAACCCTGGCTGACATGCCCTTCACTCTCCTTAGTCAGCACCTCTGCCCTGAACTCCTCCCTGCAGTCAGCCACATATAAGCAGATTCTGGAAGAAACCTTGTGGCCTCTTCTCTGTGCACCTTTGCCATTGTCCCAAGATGGCTGGATTAGCTTCAGAATCCAGCTCAGGCTCTCCTCCACTTTGTGAAGTCACCTTGGAGCCCCACCCCACTCCCACTGCTCTGTGCCTTGACAATGCCTTTATGGATTCACCTTCCAACTCTGATTATTTTTGCATTACTATTGCTTTCATCAGGTTGTTCACCGAACAGTGCTCAGAGCCTAGTGGTCATTTCATTTGTTAGATGAATCCCTAAAAGGCAGCTCCCTGGGAGAGAGACGCCTGTCTGATTTATCTTTGTATGGTTTGATATTTTTTAGTACATGCACAATTTACATCTAATGGCATTGTGCTATAATTTAGAATGATCTGTCCTATGAAAGACAATGACATATTTAATTATTTTTAAGATACATATCTTATATCTTCTTGTTAATTGTAACCCCATTGGCAGCATAAACCCTATCACCAAAGTACCCCACACGGCTGACTCAGCATTAGCCCTATGATGGGACTAAATATATGTCGGTTGATTGATTTTGGCACTTTGAGAAATTGTTCTACAATGATTTTGATGAGTCAATGTAAGTAATTAATGTCAGCTACCAATCCAATCATTTATAAATTCTTACCAGCCTTCGAAGCCTCCTAATTTCTGTAGTTTAAAAACATCAAGCTTTTTACTCACCTCTAAGAATATTAACAAGTTATGGAAAGACTTGATATATTTACCAAATATGTGAAATAAAATGTCTTTCTTTTATTTGCGCACTCTCTTTGACAAAATATGCACAGGGGAGATGATGGATGAGTTTGTATCAGGTGTTAGGATTCTGATGGTTTATCTACACAATTTCCTCTGTAATTTCCTGAAACTTTAAAAACTAGTATTTTTCCTCAACATTCCAGGTGTTGTTATTATCCCGAAGGACAGAAGGTGAATAAAATATCAATTCTGCTCTGCTCTGGCTCAGAGACTGGAAAGGTAATTCTGATTCAACATATCTAGACAAGAGGATTTGCTTAGCAATTTATAGTAATACCAAAAGCAAGGACCCACTGATACACATGAGTTCATCACTTGTAAGTAAAATATCCTTCCCACATGGCAAAAACCATTTCCAATGGAATAAGATGATCTTTTCTGGAGAAACTTTCTACAGTTTGGCTCCTAAGTGAGGAGATACAGGACATTCCCCTTCATTAGCATCTTGGGGACAAAAAATGATTTTTTTCTTATTTCATTTTATTGTTCTGGCTGGTGCTCAGGTAATTCTGCAGAAATTCCAATGCCAGATAACTAGCACTGTCAGGTCCCCCAAAAGAATGCTTCTTAAGTTTTTCAGCATCTCCATCCCATGGCACAATTGCTGCTCCTGGGATTGGGGCAGCCTGCAAGCCCAGCTGTGGGGTGGGCACTCTGGATCCAGCTCCATGGAATCTCACCCTTCTGGAAAAACCTGGCTGAAGAAGTGGGAACAGAAACATCAAGAAAATCATTTTGCCTGTTTTGTTACTCCCCATCTAATTCTAGGCAGAGATGATGGAGAGAGTCAATTCTGCAGATGAATTCCTGTGGTAAGATATAAAGGGATCTATTGAGGCACTAAAACCCAATGCCTCCACAAACCTTCAGGCAGTTAGACATCTGCACAGTTCTTTCAACCTCATGGCCATTTATGTGAAAATGATGAAACAAAATGGTGAAAGGAGAAAATGCAATTTCTTCCCATATATTTCCTCAACTCAGACAAGGAAAATTGTCAGATATGTTCCTTGAAGTGTTAGTCACACACCTTGCACAAGCTGGGGATCATGATGTGTTAAGCTATAATTCTGTAAAAGAGTCAAAGGATACTAGGTCACTATAGTCATTGCAGGACAATTTTGGGAGTCCATAGAATCCATTCATTTATTCATTCATTTGTTGAGAAAATATATATGTGTTTCCATTGTGTGCCAGGCATCGTCATAGGTGCTAGAGCCACACATGTGAATAAAACATAGTCCCTGTGTGGTAGTATTTAGAGTACCAAAGGAAAACAGAGAGGTATTGACACATAGGCATAACCAAAGCGTTGCAGCAAAAGACCGTGCAGAGTGGAATGAGAACACAGAAGAACTAGATGGAAGAGGTGGGGCTTCAGGGGAAAGATTCATCAGGTGTCCTAGACAGGTAGGAGGAGACACACACTTCTGAGTAGGTTAGGGGGGTAGCAAAGGCTTGGGCATGTTAAATGCTTTCTGAATTATCTGTAGAAAGGGATCTATCTTTGTTGGGTGAGATCCAGTAACTTGATCAGTACAAACTTTTAAAAACGAGAATGAATTTCAGAAAACTAAATTTAATTTCTACATTTTCAGGTCAACAGTGTCTAGAGTGCTTGCATGTATTATGACCAACAGGACATGCTTATCTTCTGAAATACCGTAAATTATTGATAAGATTAGATAACTTAAAAGTAACTTGAATTTATTAGACCATTGGGCTGTAGCATAGCCTACCTGACACAGTTTAATATAACTCTCAGCTGTAAATTCTGTATAGTTAATTGGGAGTTGGATCCATGTGAAAAAGAGGTTTGGAAACTTGTGCTGATCAAAATGTTTTCCACTGGAGAGGGTACGTACTGCATTCTCAATGGTATAAGAGGATTGAGTGTTAACTTGAGAAAACCATTGTCAAAAAGGGCTGTGACCAGTGCACAGTGTAAGACATGCCTGGCTGGAGCAGATTCAGTTATGAGACTTCTTGGCTCTTCAGAAAAGAACAAGGACTTCTTTACTCATTGTACAAATTCCATTCCATGAATGTTTGTCCTTCACAGATAAGCTCTCAATGTCTCTATATGATTCAGCATTTGCAGGCTAGGTATAATCATAAAATTACAGATAAATTGATTACCACGAAAATATGGCCAATGTTTGCAGCAGCATTGTGATGACCACAAGATGCCTCGTGCAACACTCAGAGTTCTCTCCTTCATCTTATGGCGATTCCAAGTTTACATGCTCTTTCCAACCAGCACCCAAGATTTCCAATGGAATCTTCTGTTCAAGGAATCCAATGTGTTACACATCAAACAGCACCAGTGAGATCTGCAGAGATTTCAAGATGAGCTTCTGAAAGCCACAGAAAATTCTAAACATTTCACTTAAAGAACTTTCTCCATGTTTAATTTACAGTTTGTACCATTCAGTGACAATGTGTGCTTTCTAAAAACAGGTCATAGATACTTCTTGATATTCTCTCCGTTGCTGATTACTGTTCTAGGGCCTTGATAGACAATAATTATCCACTAGGTCAATGAATAAATGAAATATATTCATGCTCATTGGAGAATGAGTGATGTTACTAGACCATGAAAGTTGACTGAAGGGTAACAATTCTCCTTCAAAATCAGAAGTAGATTTACTTGATGAGAACAAGAAGGATCATTGGGCCAAAATGGGAAACCTAGGGATATTAATTTTACATTATTCTGCTTTCTTTCAGATAGTCAATGAATAGAAAACATATGGAATTTTGTTACTTTCGTTTTGAGTAAATCCTCGTTATAAGAAAGCATCATCAAGATAGGAGCACGTCTGAGTTTTGACTAGTCAGCTATTCACAGAACATGGGTATGGGAGAGGCAACATGAAGGTGCCCTGAGTCTCTTAGCTCCATGAGTGTTGAATGTTTCACTGTACCCACAATTACCAATTGTTCTTGAGTTTGAGGTGTTATGGTTAGGCTCTGTGTCCCCACTGAAATCACATCTTGAATTGTAATCTGAATTGTCATAATCCCCACATGTTGGGGGAGGGATCTTGTGGGAGGTGATTACATCATAGGGGCAGTTCCACCATGCTGTTCTCATAATAGTGAGTGAGTGCTCACAAGATCTGATGGTTTTATGAGGGTTCTTCCCCGCTTCACTTGGCACCTCTCTGTGCTGCCACTATGTGAAGGATATGTTTGCTTCCTTTTCAGCCACAATTGTAAGTTTCCTGGGGCCTCCCCAGCCCTGTGGAACTTTGACTCAATTAAACCTCTTTCCTTTATAAATTACCCAGTCCCAGGCAGTTCTTTGTAGCAGCATGAGAACAGATTAAGACAGTAGGTTTGTGAGACAGTTCTCAACAAATGCAAGCCAGGTGGCAGTGTCAGAGGCACATGTCATGGATGTATGTTAGTTTCCTAGGACCATCATAACAAGCACAAGGTGGGTGGCTTCACAGGACAAATGTTTATCCTGCTACCTTTCTGGAAGTTAGAAGTGAAATACCAAGGTTGTATTAGTTCATTTTCATGCTGTTGATAAAGACATACATGAAATGGGGAACAAAAAGAGGTTTAATTGGACTTAGAGTTAGACATGGCTGGGAGGCCTCAGAATCATGGTAGGAGGTAAAAGGCACTTCTTACACGGTGGCAGCAAGAGAAAAATAGGAGGAAGCAAAAGTGAAAACCCCTGATAAACCCATCCGATCCCATGAGACTTATTCACTATCATGAGAATAGCACGGGAAAGACCAGCCCCTATGAATCAATTACCTCCCCCTGGGTCCTTCCCACAACATGTAGGAGTTCTGCCAGACACAAGTCGAGTTGAGATTTGGGTGAGGACACAGCCAAACCACATCATTCCACCCCTGGACCCTCCAAATCTCATATCCTCACATTTCAAAACCAATCATGCCTTCCCAATGGTCCCCGAAAGTCTTAACGCATTTCAGCATTAACCCAAAAGTCCGCAGTCTAAAGTCTCATCTGAGACAAGTCCGTTCCACCCATGAGTCGGTAAAATCAAAAGCAAGCTAGTTACTTCCTAGCTTGTATTGGGTAAACAGCCATTCAAAATGGGATAAAATGGCAAAACAAAGCAGGTTACAGAGTCCATGCAAGTCCAAAATCCAGGGCAGGCAGTAAAATTTTAAAGGTCCAAAATGACCTCCTTTGACTCCAGGTCTCACATCTAGATCATGCTGATGCTAGAGATGGGCTCCCATGGTGTCAGGCAGATCTGCCTCTGTGGCTTTGCAGGGTACGGCCCTACTCCTGGCTGCTTTCACAGTCTGGTGTTGAGTGTCTGTAGCTTTTCCAGGAGCATGGTGCAAGCTGTTGGTGAATTTACCATTCTGGGGTCTGGAGAATGGTGGCCCTCTTACCACAGCTCCACTAGGCAGTGTGTCAGTGGGGACTCTGTGTGGAGGCTCCAACCCCACATTTCCCTTCTGCACTGCCCTAACAAAGGTTTTCCATGAGGGCCCCATCCCTGCAGCAAACTTTTGCCTGGGCATCCAGGTGTTTTCATACATCTTCTAAAATCTAGGTGGAGGTTCCCAAACCTCAATTCTTGACTTCTGTGTACTCGTAGACTTGATACCAAGTGAAAGCTGCCAAGTCTTGGGGCTTCCACCCTCTGAAGCCATGGCCCAAGCTCCACATTGGCCCCTTTCAGCCATGGCTGGAGCAGCTGGGACACAGGGCATGATGGCACACAGCCTGGGGACCCTGGGCCCAGCCCATGAAACCACTTTTTTTTCCTGGGCCTCAGGGTCTATGATGGGAGGGGCTGCTGTGAAGGTCTCTGCCATGGCCTAGAGACATTTTCCCCATGGTGTTGGAGATTAGCATTAGGCTCCTTGCTACTTATACAAATGTATGCAGCCGACTTGAATTTTTCCTCAAAAAAAAAAAAAAAGGGCGGGGGGTTTCTTTTCTACTGCCTTGTCAGGCTGTAAATTTTCTGTATTTTTATGCTATGTTTCCCTTTTAAAATGGAATGCTTTTAACAGCACCCAAGTCACCTTTTGAATGCTTTGCTGCTTAGAAATTTCTTCTGCCAGATACCCTAAATCATCCCTCTCAAGTTCACAGTTCCACCAATCTCTAGAGCAGTGGAAAAATGTTTCCAGTCTCTTTGCTAAACCATAGCAAGAGTCACCTTTGCTCCAGTTCCCAACAAATTCCTCATCTCCATCTGAGACCACCTCACCTGGACCTTATTGTCCATATCGCTATCAGCATTTTGGGCAAAACCATTTAACAAGTCTCTAGGAAGTTCCAAACTTTCCCACATTTTCTTGTCTTCTTCTGAGTCCTCTAAACTGTTCCAACCTCTGCCTGTTACTCAGTTCCAAAGTTGCTTCCACATTTTCAGGCATCTTTTCAGCAGCACCCCACTCTACTGGTACCAATTTACTGTATTAGTTCATTTTCACACTCCAGATAAAGACATACCTGAAACTGGAAACAAAAAGAGGTTTAATTGGACTTACAGTTCCACATGGCTAGGGAGGCCTGAGAATCATGGCAGGAGGTGAAAGGCACTTCTTACATGGCAGCGGCAAGAGAAAAATGAGGAGGAAACAAAAGTGGAAACCCCTGATAAACCCATCAGCTCTTATGAGACTTATTCACTATCACAAGAATAGCATGGGAAAGACGGGTCCCCATGATTCAGTTTCCTCCCCCGGGTCCCTCCCACAGCATGTGGGAATTCTGGGAGATACAGCTCAAGTTGAGATTTGGGTGAGGACACAGCCAAACCATACCAAAAGTGCCTGCACGTCAGGTCCTCTGGAAGGCTCTGAAGGGAACCTGTTTTCTGCCTCTCTCCTGGCTTCTCACGGTGGCTGGCAGCCCCCCGCCTTCCTTGGCTCACATATGCATCACTCCGATCTCCGTCTCCATCTTCTCATAGTGATCCCCCTGCCTGTGAGTCTGGGTCTCTTCTTATAAGGACATCAGTCACACTGAATTAGAGACTACCCTAACTACCTCATCTTAACTGGATTACGCCTGCAAAAACCCTATACCCAAATAGGGCCATATTCACAAGTGCTGAAGGTTAGGACTTCAGCTTGTCATTTCTGGGGACACAGATCCACTAGCAGCCTGGTCCGCAGGGCACTGGGACTCAGGGTGAGATACAAACAGGTGTCCCTGCTCTGCGGCCTCACCGGGGCTGCCCTTTCCTTCAGGATGATAGTCCATGATCACTAGAAGAGGTGCTCTGGAGAGGTTCTCTAATGAAGAAGCAGACTGTGTGTTCTCTCTTTCTTCTTGGTGTGGAGTGCGTTCTGTATCTCATCTGGTGGTGGCTACATGAGAACATGTGTAAAAATTCCACAAGCAGTGCACTTATGGTTTGGTATTTTACTATACGTCACTGACATCTCAACGATGTTTCAAAAATGATGCTGGGCCTAATCCAGCACTTATTTTCTGTGGCATACATACTGCAGGAATCTGTACACGCCCTGATCTGACAGCGAGCCATGCCACTTTCTGACTTACACAGTATCTTGCGTTCATATGTAGTAATCATATCTTTGAGTTAATTATATACATATCAGCAATGTTCTTTTTTCCTTGCATTATTCATACAGTAATTTTATTTACTTCATTTGTTCATTATTTGATTCATTAGATGAGAGTTACTATGCCCCAGATATTGGAGAAACTGCTGCAGAGGCAAAGATGACTCATACCTGGTGCCTGTCTTTGAAACACTCTCTAGTCACAGAGTCAGACGAGAAGCAGACAGTTATGTAAGTACAAGACCAACTGCATCTGCAGGACCAGTGGGCACCAGAGGGGCCCAGGGCAAGAGTCCTTAGCAGGCAGAGCTTGGCCAAGGCAGCAAAGGCACGATGTTTGAGTGAGGGCTGGAGACAGAGAATTCTAGTGACAGGTGTAGGGGTCAGGCAAATAGGTGAAGAATACAAAGGACTGATCATGGGATGGGGATATATATACACCTGTGTGTGTGTGTGTGTGTGTGTGTGTGTGCACGTGGGCACGCATGTCCACATGTGCATGTGCATGTGTGTCTGGATGTGTACATAAACGCATGTGAGCATGTACACATGCATGTATGCATTTGCAGTGAGCTTCCTCATCTCTGCTCTCGGAGGAAAGATCTCTTGCCTACCTGGTCAGCATTAGATCAGGACATAGTTGTGCTGGGTGGGTGAGGTATGAAGAGAAGATACAGATGAGAGCAGGACAGGTGGTTTTATAAGAGGCTGATATGGGAGGGGAGTGACAGGAGCGGGGATGCTTGAGGAGTGCCTAGAGCTGGCAGTGATGAGCAGCCATCGTGAGCCACAGCATTTAGGGAGAGGACTGGGTGAAGGGAGCGTGAGGGGCCTTCCTGCATGTGGTGCATTCTGACCTGCCCCTCTTCCTTGCTCCCCCAGAGAGCAGGCAGTACAGGTTCACATTCCTCTCTCTTTCTGGAGCTGTGTCTGGCTCCTAGTAGATGCCACCCTGTGGAGCCAGGCCTTCAGGCTGGAGCAGAGAACCGCGCTGATTCTGGTTACAATAATACCAGGTATTTCCTTTATGTGTCTAGTGCTCTTCAGGAGTCAGCTCCTGTACCTACATTATCTCTAATTTTCTAAACAAGCTTGTGAGGCTGGCTTAAATATTCAGGAAATGCAGAAGCATTGGCTTGCCCAGGCTGCTACTGATTTGCCTCGTGTCAAAGCTGCCATACTACCTTTCCAAACTCAACCTCGCTGGCTTTTTGGGTCATTACACAATGCTCATGCCCCGAAGTCTATACTTTGTATTCTTCATTGTACACAACACGAGAGTTTGAGGCAAAGCAAGAAAATGGCGTGACAGTCCCTCACTGACAGGCTGAGTCTCGGAGTGACAAGCCACATTTCCTCTGCACCCCCACCCCAGTCCTACAGCTCAGCCTGGAGCCAGGCATACTAGGGGAGTGGGCATCCACTCTGCAACCCCTCCACACCACGTGCAGCCCCCTAAGTCACACGGCCTCTGCTGACGGCTTTCACGCACACTTTTCAGTCAGTTCTCAGAATGACTCTGTCTTCCGGAAAAAGCTCTGCCCACCTTCCCAGTGTGGAAGTGAAGATCCTGGGTGGCAGCGTCATCTTCTCAGTTCCACCCAATGCTTAACTCTGCAGTGGACCCAGGCCTGGCAAGTGCCCCTGCCCTACTCTATATACTCAGCTCTCCACACTCAGCTCCATCTGCTGAGACCACCACAGGTCTCTCCCTAGAGACCTTTGTGTAGGGTGGCCATATCCACTCACTTGCAGGACCTGGTGGACAGACAAAGGCCCTCTGCACTCTTCCGACAGAAAGAGCTTCTCTTCACTTAAACGTTCACCACACATTCAGCACACACTGAGCACTTTAGTTCCATTCTCTCAGAACAGCCCAGTCACAGAAGAGACCGTAGCCTGGAAGGAGTGCATGGCTGCACGTCTTCATCCAGTGGGGAGGCAATGATGCTGGAAGCCTGCAGGCACCCCCGTCTTCACCCACTGCACTCATGGACCACGTGGGTTTCTTCTTAAAAAAAGAGAATAATTTATGTTCAGCTTAGTTCCAGTTTTAATTTCTCTTCTATTAATTAATTTTAATGTTACGTATCCCACTGCAGGAAAAATACTAGGTCTTTCAAAAGATTGACAATCCACTCAGAGAATATAGGTCCTGGATTGGGACTAGGGGTCATCTGTACAACGAGATTATGCAAATCCTGAGGCAATTTGCTTGGTATTCCTGGGATTCGATTCCATCTGGGCCTCTTGTTGCAAATTCCACCCATCATCGTTGACCATCTGACCAGCAAAGTGCTGAGGCTCCTGCCACGTGGACCTCACCATCCCTCAGATCTTCCATCCATCATGATTGACCATCTGACCAGCAAAGCACTGAGGCCCCGCCATGTGGACCTTGCCTTCCCTCAGATCTACTTAGCAGGGTTTTGGCAGACAGGTCAGAGACCACTGAAGAACTCAAACTCAGAGTGCTTGGACAGGGATCTCTGGGGCAGGTATGGGAGTGGAACCAGAGACAGAGGCAAATCCCACTGAAGTGATATGGGGGCCGTGGCCAGCCATGCCTATCTGGTGTGAGCCACAGCTCACTCATAGCTGTGATGTTCTGCATATTGGGCACAGATCTCCCTCCCCAGGGCTCTGCTGCATCATCAACCAGGATGAAGGGGAAAGTCACCATGTCTGGGAGAAGCTGCAGGGACCCCAAGCTTCAGGATGTCCCCCTGTGGTGCTGTGGTGAGAACGGACACGTCTTCCCTAGACTGGATGTACCTAAGAAGGGTGCTCAGCAAAGCTGCCAGGGTGAGCGTTAGCTGTGGAACAGGCTTGGATACCACTTCTCCTTCTTGCCAGTGGGGCCCCTACAGAGAGAATTTCATTCTGCAATTGAAGTGAAAATGAACTTTCAGAAACGGCTTTGCAAGTTTAGATTGAGTGTTAAATGTGCTACTAGCTTAAAAATAAGTGCATTCACCTTCAGAGAAGTCTAACTTCTAGGAATTAGAAACTTAGACGTGCCATCTTTTTTTTTCTTTCTGTAGAAAAGCAAATCAGATTTTAGTTTAATTGCAAGAAAAATGCAGAAATTGCATTTTAATTTGTCTTTCTCTAGCTTTTTGTGAATACACAATTTTAAGCCTATACTGCACTAATTTTATGAGTCTCATCCATTGCTTGTAAATAAGTCCTTTTATGAGGACTTTAAAAAATCATTGACATTATGCAGCTTGAGGTCTAATAAGCAAAGTATTTTCTGGACCGAATGGCAAAGCTGTTCGCTGAAACCGTGTCTGTACTGTGGTGGTGGAAGTGAGATCGGCTTCTTTTCTGAAGTCTGTGTCAGAGCAGCCTTTCTCTTATTCTCAATGCTTTTGACTCAACAAATCACTATTATTTCACTAAATAAAATGTGAAGTTGCTCTGAAGTTTTAAAAGAATAATTATAGCAAGTTTAGTTTGAACTAAAAACAAGCTGTCCCGCAATTGAAACTACTGAAGCAAATTTTTTCTGGGCACAGATTCAAGGGGCCAAAAAGTCGGGGACCCACCTTGGACAGGCCTCTCACTATCTGCTCTCTCTTCCTGACTCCACTGAGGCTAGTGAGACCTAACCCAGAAGTTCAGTGAGAAGACGTGTCTCAGGACCAGAACCTGCTTCTCTGGTCGCTTCCTCCGCAGTGTCCAGCCTGGTCTACCAGCTGTGCTCCACATTTAGCCCTCGGAGCCATTGCCGGGCGTTGCTTCTCTGATTCTGACTCTGTTCCCCTATTCATCCACAATTTATGGTCATCACTGGGGCAATGTCAGCCTTTAGATCTGGGAAACAACCCAACAAGCTCAACACCCCCCATCCAGAGTCCAGCTCCTCCTCAGCCCTGCCCACAGGTAGTGTTACCAAGGAGGAAAGGCCGGAGACAGAAGTAACGGTTTTGCCAGAGCATGGGGTTTCCAGCAGCCTGGGGTAAGTGTCAGGAGATGTTCTTCCCCTCCACAATGATTTTGGTCAAGGAGAGTCAGATAAGAGTGAGAACAGAAGAGGCAGGAAAACAGAATAGCATGAGTCACTGACTGGCACCCGCACTGGGCCAGGTTTGGTGCACAGAACCCTCATCCACGAATGGTCCTGCTGGTGAGGTCAAACAAGGCCCTTAACTTGCATGGTTAGCAGGGACCGGAGGGGAGGTTTGGACCCAGGATTTCTGATGCTAAAAACCCCTCCCATTGCAGTCAGCCTCCACGGGGGCCCTTGATCTTGCACTTTTGTTCTTTATCCTTTCCATAATTAGTTTTCCTCCCTGTTTCTCCTACTTTACCTTGACAGTGAAGCTTTATTTCTTTTTATCGGTAGCAGGCATACATGGCAGAGACATTCCCTGAAAGGTCCTTTGACCATTCTGGGACTAGAGGATTCTCCATAGGTCGTCTCAGGGGATGCTCACATTCCCCCAGGAGGTGCAGACCAGTATCCTGTGTGAGCACCGCAGCGAGGCCAGACCTGGAAGCCGCTTCCCAAGAAGCCAAGCACCCGGAGTTCCATGTGAGATCCACACTTCTCAGGCAGGGCAGTTGCAGGTGGTCAGGACAGAACAGGAAGGCTTTCTCATAAAGCTAAAGAAAGAAGAAAGAAACATGAAAAGCATCTTAACAGTCAAAGACAGGTTTATTTTGGAGAATAAACGTGAGGGGGCTTCTGTCCAATTTCCGTCAAGAGCATTCTCTCTTACAGACGAAGGGTATTTAAGGGTTTAGGAAGGGGGAGCTTATTGCAGGCTCAGAATGTTTCTGTGTGAGGGAAAGTTTATTGCAGAGCTGGAATGTCTCTGGTCAGTGTGTAGCTTATCTTGGGGTTGGCATGTTTCTGGTTGGAGATGGGTTTATCTCAGGGTTGGAATGTTTCTTGTCATGCGGACATTAGCCATTAGGCTGGTGTTTTGGGGCTGGATTTAGACGGTTTTTAGTCGAGGGAACTTAAAATGTGGTGTGTGTCCAAGATGCCGATGCTACGGCTCTGTCACTTCCCTCTGCAGGGCCCAGCCCAGAACTGGCTCTCACCAGAGACTGCTGAGTGGGAAGGAAAATGAATGGAGAAAGGAGAGAGGGTGAGCACTCTTACAATGCAGGATACGGATATGAACCTTCCCGCCCACCCGTTGTAAAGAAACATCTCTGCAGATACTGTTCAGAACCCCTAACGTCTCACACCGGGTCGGGGCCCAGCTTCTTCCTATTTCACAGGTGGACGCAGGAGGTGGTTTGCTCTGTGACCACATACCGAGGCCCAAGCACTGGGGGCTCCAGATACCCACTTTGCTGCTCCACACCTGCCCATCTCTCACTGCCCCTTTCTTCTTCCCTTCCCTGGCTTGTTGGGAGAGAAAATTTTTGCCATCCTTCATTTCCTTTGGTTTCCTGTTTTCCTCTCCCACTGCTGTGGAGAGATAAAATCATTATACACAGAGGTAAAGAAAACGGGGTCTTCCTCAAACCTGGAGACTGCCTGGACAGGCATTTGCTGCAATTGAAGTCTGACAACGGGGCAGGAGATGAGACGCAGGAAAGCCGGGGGGCCCCTCCTGCAGCGACTGAGAGGCCCAGGCCTTGCTGCTCCAGGAATCTGCTCCAGGAATGAGCTGAAAGCCTCTGCACCACTGCCGAGTTCATTAAATGGCTTCTGCCGAATTAATCTTTTGTTTCTACTTAGTGGAGGTTACAGTGAAGGGAGGAGGTGAGAGCCAGGGTGTGTGGGCTGGATGGGAAATCACCATGGGAACAGCAGCGGGATCACCAATTGGCAATGAAGCGCCGGGGCCCACCCCCTGAATTACATCCTGGAAGGAAGCGCAGAAGGTCTAGGTGGCTGCTCGGCGGACCCAGACCCAGGGTGATAGTGGTGAATGGTCCCACGGGTCACCCAGAGCCTCCTCCATGGCTGGCCTGGCCGCGGCCTGCCCTCCCCTCCCCAGGAGAATCTGCTGGCACCAGGGAGAAGAAGCTGAGTCAGGAGCTTTCTGTGTGAGCAGAGAGCTGCCTGCCAGTGCGGTTTCCACAGCTGACATTTTCGGAGGACTGGGAGGGAGCCTCCCACCAGCGGAGGAAGTCGGTGCAGACCAGGCCACGTCCTGGAGGCCGGGAACCTGCAGCTTCCTGTCCTGGAGTCTGCTGCAAATGCAAATCCTCTCCCTGCTGCAAATGCAAATCCTCTCCCTGCTGCAAATGCAAATCCTCTCCCTGCTGCAAATGTGAATCCTTTCCCTGCTGCAAATGCGAATCCTCTCCCTGCTGCAAATGAGAATCCTCTCCCTGTTGCTAATGCGAATCCTGTCCCTGCTGCAAATGCGAATCCTCTCCCTGCTGCAAATGCGAATCCTCTCCCTGCTGCAAATGCGAATTCTCTCCCTGCTGCAAATGCGAATCATCTCCCTGCTGCAAATGAGAATCGTCTCCCTGTTGCTAATGCGAATCCTGTCCCTGCTGCAAATGCGAATCCTCTCCCTGCTGCTAATGCGAATCCTGTCCCTGCTGCTAATGCGAATCATCTCCCTGCTGCTAATGCGAATCCTCTCCCTGCTGCAAATGCGAATCCTCTCCCTGCTGCAAATGCGAATCCTCTCCCTGCTGCAAATGCGAATCCTCTCCCTGTTGCTAATGGGAATCCTGTCCCTGCTGCAAATGTGAATCCTGTCCCTGCTGCTAATGCGAATCCTCTCCCTGCTGCTAATGTGAATCCTCTCCCTGCTGCAAATGCGAATCCTCTCCCTGCTGCAAATGCGAATCCTCTCCCTGCTGCTAATGCGAATCCTCTCCCTGCTGCTAATGTGAATCCTCTCCCAAGGCAGACCCAGGTCTCAGAGGTGCTCGGGATGGCCCAGCTGCTAGGTGTTTGGAGCCCCAGTGAGTTACGGTGAGGCTGCTCCAGGTTGGGAATCCCTGAATGGTCTCAGAGGAGAGGATTCTGCTGAGAGCAAGGTGGTGCAGCACCCAGCAGACAGGCTGCAGACCCAGGACTGGGGACTAGGCAGCGTAGAAAAGGCTGGCTGTTCCAGCCACTGGTTCACACCTGCCTTCCAGAAAATTATTTCCACAGAATTAAATGTGTAGAATACAATGAGGGATTTTCATTCTGATGGCTTCTAGACATTTTCTTATCCATAGAACTTTTTGATAAGAAATTTTACATGTGGTCCCAATACACATGAGAGCAAGTGGGAGTGTAGCTGTTTTACTTATGACAGGGAAGGGGCAGAAAAGAAATAAGCCAGCACCTCTTGAATAACCCTGGGGTATGTTCATGGACCTCCAGAATTCCAAAATAAAGAGTTTTTAAACTACCAAGTTATTGTAATCTCATTTTTATTGTTGGACTTATTCTTTACAGCGTACCTAACAAGTGATTATTTTAAGTATTTGGTGGGAAAATGGCCAGCCTTCCCTAACAAAAGATATTTTTATCCTCTATTTCTAAAAGAAACTTTTACTTTAGATCTAAGTAATCATTATGCAATTTAGGGAAACTTACTATCAGTAATGGGGAACTCACTACCAGTCAAGCGATTTCTATATTTGGAATAACTTCTGATAGTGTGACCTTCAGAAAGTTACTTCCCCTTTATGAATCTTAATTTTTTTTCTGAAAAATAAAAATAATAATGATACCAACCTCATCAGGTTACTGAAATAATTGAATGAGATAATTAACTCAAAGCCTGGCACGTGATAAATGTTCAATGAAAGTTAGATATCATTCCTGGAAACAGTGGTCACTATTGAAATGCTCTTACTATTGAACTTAAACCTGCATAGATAAATTTTCCCCAGTGCTTCTTAGCTCTATCCCTGAGAGCCACCCAGATGATCAAATGGAACTCCCTCAGACTTCAGAGAAAATGGAATCCTTCAGTCAGGACACACTTAGCTTTCAGGCCACCAACGTCCTTCCTTTGTCTGCCCTCTGTTTTGTTTTGCTCGCTATTTTAGGGTTCTCCATAGAAACAAAACCAATATAGCCTATATCTATCTATGAGAATAGACAGATTTATCATGGGGGATTACTGGCTCACATAATTACAGAGGCTAAGAAGATCCACAATCTACATCTGCTGGCTGCACACCCAGGGAAACTGGTAGTGCTGTTCCAGTCCAAACCCAAAGGCCTGAAGACCAGTGGAGTCATTCTTGTCAGTCCAAGTCCAGAAAAGAACCAGGAGCACAAATGGCCAAGAGCAGGAGAGGGTGGATGTCCCAGCTCGAGCAGAGAGAGGGGCCCTCAATGGACTGGACGATGCCCTCCCACATCGGTGAGGGCCGTCTTCTCTTTACTCAGTTTACTGGTTCAAATGGTAGTCTCTTCTGGGCACACCCTCACAGAATCACCCAGAAATCATGCTTTACCAACTGTTTTACTTTGTTTTACATGGCTGTAAAGGAGCACCTGGGGCTGCGTAACTTATAAAGAAAAGAGGTTTATTTGGCTCACAGTTCTACACACTGTACGGAAAGCATGGCACCACCGTCTGTATCTGGTGAAGCCTCCAGGAGCTGCTACTCCTGGCGGAAGGCTTGGGGAGAAGTCATCACATGGCGGGACAGGAAGGAAGACATGGGGAGGAGGGGCCAGGTTATTTTTAACAATCAAATCCTGTGCATAGTTCTCACTCATAGAGTGAGAGCTCATTACTAAGAGGATCGCACCAAGCAATTCATGAACCATCCATCCCCACGACCCCAACATCCCCACTAGGTCCCACCTGCAACACGGGGCGGGGGGGGGGTTTAAATCTCATGTTAAAATTTTTTTAACATGAGATTTGGAGGGGACAAATATTGACACCAACTATCTGGGCACCCCATAGCCCAGTCAAGCTGATATCTGGCATTAATTATCACACTTATCTTCCCACCTGTGATTGGTGCCTGGTGGGTCTGCCTTGTTGGGAACCTCCTTCTAGCAGCATTTCGCCTCTCCTTTCCCTTCCAGCCTCCACTCCACCAGAGCCCCCACCAGCATGTGCACACCTGGTCTTGGTCATCCCAACAACAACAACGAAAAGCTGGGTGCAGTGGCTCGCAGAACTTTGGGAGGCTGAGGCGGGTGAATCACAAGATCAGGAGTTCAAGACCAGCCTGGCCAACATGGTGAAACACTGTCTCTACTAAAAGTACAAAAATTAGCCAGGCATGGTGGTGGGCACCTGTAATACCAGTTACTTGGGAAGCTGAGGGAGGAGAATTGCTTGAACCCAGAGGAGAAGGTTGCAGTGAGCTGAGATTGCACCACTGCACTCCAGTCTGAGTGACAGAGCGAGACTCTGTCTCAAACAAACAAACAAACAATGACAAAAAAGATCTCTCAGCCCCCATTCACTTCCAGCTACAGTTCTGTGTTATGTCTTCTGTCCGTCACGACTCTGCAAGAAACTTGGCCTCTGTGACGTCTGCATTTCCCGCTTCCCATCAATTCTCATGCCGTTTCCCCTGGAAACACTCCCTTCAAGAACATCAGTGACTTTCTTACAATAAAACTCAATGGAAGATTTTCAGATTTTGTCTTTTTTAAAATAAAAATCTTTTAGCAACATGATAATATTGATTACAATATTGTTTATTGAAAAGTTTTCTCCAGGAATTTTTGGTGTCAGATGCTCTGGAATTTGCTTTAGCCACTGTGCTAGTCACTTTGGGCTTCCACAATAACATCTCACAGACTGGGCAGCCTACACATCCGGAATCCATTTCCCATAGTTCTGGAAGCTGAAAGTCTGTGACCAAAGTGCCAGCAGGGTGTGTTGTCCTGAGGCTGCTCTCAGCACATGCTGGACAGAGTGCCTCCATGTCACCAGGCCTCACAAACTCAGCATTCCCAACACCGATGTGGTCATCATTCCCAGAGCAGGTGTCTGTTCTTCACTGTGTGTTCCACATCTCAGTGAACTCATTTGTGCATTCACCCGCCCCCCCATCTATCCAGCCAAAAAATATGTCTTGAGCACTGTGCCTGAACTGTCTCTATACTCACAAGCGTACAGTAGAAGGAGAATGTCAGATTTTAATTACATCATTTCATGAACCAGTGGAAAGTTTCATGTACAGTAAACACTGTGACAGAGAGATACACATGAGAGCAGGTGCCAGGGACATTTCCCAGTTCATGAAGAAGGGGGTGTTTTCATTTTCCAAAGAGAGGAGACCCTCAAGCTAACACTGAACAGATACAGGGAGTAAGTAGGCACGGGGGAACAGTGTTCCACCCCAGGGGAGGGTGTGGGGACAGGGTGGCACGAGTCATGGGTTGGGGACCAAGAAGCAGGGGTGGCTGGACCCCATCAGGCATGTTGGGGAGTCATGAGCATATCTTTTTGTTTCTGTGAAAAGTAATAGAAATCCACTGACGGCATTAAGTAATGGGGTGACGGTAAAAGATTTTCATTTTAAATAATAGATCACTTCGATTATCTTATGGTGCATGCTTTGGAGGAGAGACGTAGGTAAACACTGCTGATATTGCAATGGTCCCAGCAGCTTTGGCCTGAGTAGTGGTGGGGAAAATGCAGAGATGAATTTTTGCCTAAGAGACATAGGAGGACATAAAACCACATGTCACGGTGACAGATTGAACTTGAGAAGTAAGAAAGGGAAAAGCGTTGCTGTGGTTTAAATCTGTTCCCCAGAGTTGATGTGTTGGAAACTTCATCCCCAATGCAACCGTGTTGACAGGTGGCATCTCTGAGAGGCAACTGGGTCGGGGCACTGTCCTCATAAATGGATTAAGGCCATTGCCAGAGGAGTGGGTTCCTGCTAAAACAGATGAGTTTGGCTTCCTCTGTTCCCTCCCCACGTCCCTTTTCTCCTTTTCTTCCTCGCTTCCCCAACCCCCATCTGCTTTTTGCCATGGAATGAGACAGAAAGAAGACCCTTGCCAGACATGTGCCCCCCGATCTTGGACTTTTCGGCCTCCAGAACAGTATGAAATAAATCTCTGTTCTGTATGAATTATCCATTCTCATTACCATTTTGTTATAGGAGAACAAAATGGACTAAGACAGGTGTCACAGTGATTCTTGGTTTCCAGGCTTGTACAACTGAACGGGCAGTGGTAGCCTCAGAGAGCAGAGGGGCGCTGGGAGGGGCTTAGGGAAAGGGCCTGTATGAGTTTGAGATAGACTAGGGGGGAAACCAGGGAAGAGGAATGTCAGGTGGGGGCTGGGTCTGGGTTGGAGGTCTCAGCTAGTGAGCGAATGTGTGCAGGCAGTGGTTTTAGTTGTGGGTACAGAGGCTGTCTGGAGAGAGAGCACAGAGCGTGGAGGGGCAAAGATGAAGACCCGGACCAAGACCCCAAGGCTTACTGACTTGCAGAGGAGGGTGAAGCACCAAACAGGACTGTGAGGGCCCCACTTCGTTATGGGGCAAAACAGGAGGAGTCTGGGTTGATGGAAACCTAGAGATGTGAAGGACTTTGCTGAGGAAGGAAGCTCTTTGCTGTGTTTAGAAATCTGGAGATCACAGTTTATTAGACAAAAGTGAAGTGGTTACTGAGCCACATGTGGGCAGAGACCAGACTGGACCCTGCTGAGGAGTGGATGGGAAGGAGGAAGTGGAAGTCGTGTCCTGAGACCTTGCTCAGGAAGCACGCACTTTCAGGAAGACGGAGGAGTGGAACAAAAGCGAGAGGGGGTTGCGGGTCAAGGAAGAAACGTCCTGGTTATTTCATTTACCTGCTTTTAAGCATGATGTTATCGAATGGAGAAAATGTTATAGGATGTACCCAGTTCTGGGTTAAACACCCATCACTCCTCTTGCTGAGCGTTGGTGGCTGAGGTCTCACCTGAGTCTCTCTCCAGCCAGTACCCATGGCTAAAGACAACTGTCGTGTCCAACTGCACCCGCTTTTTTGGAGGCTACCCCATCAGTGACTGGTCATTGCAGGGCTATAAAAGCCCGATCAGCTCACCTCAGTAAGGAAAGTGCTGAAGGGCTGTCCCAGCTGCAGAGGACTGGCTGATTGACTGATCTCATCATTGGCTGATTGATCGGCTGAGACAGAACTGCAGTGCAGTTTCTGCCTTGCCTCCTCCTGCTCACTTCACTCCCTAAAGGGGTTGGTCCTGGGTCCTTCCACGTCAAAACCTCTTTCCCGGGTAGCCCAGACCATGGCACTGCATTAGGAGGCAGCCTCTGTCATGAGCACTCTAGTCCTGTTTCGTCTAAGTGCTGGCAGAGCATTTGCTGCTGCAAGGAAGCCGGCAGACGAAGGCTGGACGTGCAGCTCCTTCCATGTGCTCCCTCCGCTCCTGTGCTCCCTCAGCAGAGCAGCCATCCCTCTTGGATGTGAGGAGCTTCACTCGTGGCCACTGTGCTGCACTGAGTCTTTAAAAATACACATTGTTGCTGAAATACATGCACATACACACATTTCCTCCACTCTCTCAATTATCTCATAAATTGAGTGTGTCCTGCGACCATACGCTGCACCCTCTATTTCTGTTACTCATTTGGCATTAGGATGAGCAGTTTTGATCCATGATAACTGAAAAAAAATAATTTTTTGAATTTGCCAAAATGAAATAAAGAAAGATTATTAGGCTGCCTGATAAAACCCAAGCTCCATAACTCGAGGTGTCTTCAAGTGAATGATCTAAGAGTGAAGAATAGAGTAATCAGTAAGCGATTAAGCATCGGTAAAAGTCCATTAATAATATGAAAAGCACCATAAACATCTCTAAGCCTGGGAGTATTGAACGACAATTATATAATTTAATGCTATCTGGATAAAACTGTAGCCTCAGAAAATTTCTAATGATAGGGAATTTGAAAAAAAAAAAAAGAAAAAGTGACGGCAGTCATCAGGATGTATGATTAGAACTACTCTTTCCAGAGAAGTTACTTCCTTGCTACATGGTCCAAGTGTATCTTTTTGGCCTTTTGACATTATCAATGGCCAGGCTAACACTGGAGGGCTGGGAGCACCCTGCCTTGTGAATGGAGTATCACCCACCACCGGGAAGATAGCCTGGGGCATGCAGGCACCCAGTGAACACTGGAAGGGTGGGTGGGTGGATGGAGAGAAGAATATGTGTATGCTTAGTTATCCCTTAAATTTTGAAGTATGTCTAGTGAGCTTAGTTGTTAATATCTGACACACACATATCCAAATTAATTGTGCATATTCTAAAGATTTGGGGGCCACTAAACTTTTATGAAGAGAGGCAGTATATCATCACTGTTATATGCTAAGGCCTTAAGGAATGGAGCAGGCTCATCCTGGATGGTAACCTATCCCAAATCAACCTAGCTTCCAGAACTATCAATTTATTTCTTCACTCATTCATTCATTCAAAAAAACAGTGTGTGCTTAACATGAGATGACATTGGAGCATCTTATTCCTGCTCTCGTGAAACTCTGACCACTGTTAAAAGATTATCTTATGTATTAGTTCCACGATTTATTTGAATTTATTTGCTTCATTTTGTCTCATCTTTTATTTTTCTTTGTTTTTATTTTAGGGGCATGGTTACTCTCCTTCAGGTAATAATTGTGTGGTTGCTGACATTATCTATCCTGCATGTCTAATATTGCAAAGCACATTATTGCTATCACTAACACATATTTTTATCTACCCTCACAGAACATTCCTTATGTTAAACACTTTGCTAGATGCATTATATATATGAATACCATCTATAGAATGGAGAGCCTTAGGATCAAATGAGATAAGGACAGTGGAAGAATCACGTATCCTCGTAAAATTTCGTGGAAACATTGAAGTGCTATTAGAAAATTGGGGCCTCAGTAGATGAACGTTTTGTAGATAGACACGTGTAGGTAGAGAATGTGAATACAAATCAGTCTGATCCCAAGACTGAGGGTTCTCGTAAGCGTTAGTGTATCTACCATTTGCCAGGTCAACTAGATGTTAATTCACTGGACAGTCGCTTTGTTAAATCAAAGCAAATAAAAGTTGTTGAAAACAAAGACGTGTTGGTTAAATTTAGTTTTGGAACCTGGTGGTGTAAGTGACATATGGAAGCTATGTAAGACATCATTAATAATTCTGCTCGAATACCCAGAAGAGCAGTCAGAGTGCCTGTTCTCTGACAGAGTGTGGGTCTAACTCCCCAGGGTCTTCCTCTTTCCTCCAACCTTATTTGCTCCTGAGAATGCACCTGCCTGTCTTTGTTGTACCAGCGCTGTTCCCCCAGAACCCACCTGCTCAGAACAGCCTCTGTGAGAAGACAGCCACCATTTTCACTGTGGACAGAACTTCCTTTCTTGTTTTTTTTTTTTTTATTCTCTCACTCTGTTACCCAGGAAGGAGTGCAGTGGCAATGGCATGATCTCGGCTTACTGCAACCTCCGCCTCCCGGGTTCAAGCAATTCTCCTGCCTCAGCCTCTCTGCCACCACACCCGGCTAATTTTTGTATTTTTAGTAGAGGCGGGGCTTCACCATGTTGACCAGGCTGGTCTCGAACTCCCGATCTCAGGTGATCCGACCATCTCAGTCTCCAGAACTTACTTCCTACTGCAGCCTCTGCCTTCAGACTCAGGACCCCCTCATGTGGCACCCTGGCCCCTCATGTGTGCTCAGTAGGAGAGCACTCATCGGATTTTTCACCAGGAGCAGGTGCAGCACAGCGCATTGTCAGCAGTTTGGGAAATCCGAGCAACCTCCCATTATCTCAATTTCATCATCTACCAAAGGAAGAGGTTAGACTGTCCACTGGGAGAGGTTGCCATGACCATGACACGGAATCATATAGTTGAAATTGCTTTATAAATTCTAGAATCCAAAAACAAGATGCAGCTATTGTTACCTTCACTCTGCAGCACTGTTAGAATTTCCCTATCTGGTCACTGAGAGCACAAAATACACTCACTCCAGGTGGGGATTACGTACCGATTAATGAAACAGAGGTTTCCGTCGGTGCCGGGGTCTCACAGCCTAACATGTCTGCTGTTCCGTTGCAATCCATCTAAACTAGCTGCCATGGCCCCAGATCACTCTCCTTCATGTGTGAAGGGCAGACCTTTTCTCACTGCTTTCTGGAGCTCTTTTTTTTTTTGGTCTTCCCCAAATTAGGTCAGAATCCACCTCAGCCTTGAGTACATTTGACCAAGGACTAGTCTCACTCTGCTGCCTGATTCCCCAGGCCTTGCTCATCCCTCCAGGGTCTCCCCTCTCCTGGGCAGCCTCCTCCTTCAGCAGGATCGAAACAGGAATGGGTTATGTCTTTATCTTTCTGCCTCCACCCACCAGCCTTCATTCTTAAAACTTGGCACAATCCAGCCACATTCACCAATCTCACTTAAGATAACTTTTAAATGTGGATACACACGGAGTGTCTGCATAGCTGGGCTGATGGGTCATCCGTCCCCCGCAAGGGGAAGAGGATGTGACTCTGCAGCAGGACAAGGTGCAACTCCGGAGCCTGCTTCTGCTCACTCTCAGGTTGGGACTTTTTTCACAGCTATTTTAAAGCTGCTTGTTTCTCCATAATCAGCCCCTTCTGGCCATAGTCGCTTTATCTTCCCTGGATTTTTGTCCTGAATATAGTGTCTATAGCCATTTGTTTGTGTAAAAATAGTTATTGCTGTTAACAACAGGATGCCATTTTGCACAGAGAGGAGCTGCCCTGGAGGGTGCCAGGCAGGCAGGGCAGCCCGTGGGGGCGCACTGCTCAGAATTAGCAGGAAGGAGCCGCAGAGGGAAGTGCATCCGTGGCACAGCAGAGCTGTGGGAACGCGTGGCCTTGGCATGGTCCTGCTTTCGCTCTGCTTTCTCTCTGCTCATCCCTGAATAGGAGGTGCTGCCCCAGATCCCTCCCAGCGATCCTTAAAGCCCTGACGCTGTGGGATCACCGGCAGCCTCCTTGGGAGCACCCACACGGAGCTGTCTTCCAAAACCTTAGAAGTTATATTTCTAAACATCGTGCAGGCTAACCCAAGAAAAACACACCCACTGGAGGACAGCACTGCAATGCTTCCATGAAATTTCACATGGATACTTGATTCTTTCACTGTTCTTGTCTCATTGGATCCTAAGACTCTCCATTCTGTAGATTAGGAAATGGAGATGCAGAAATTGTGAGGGTTTTCTGAAGGCTCCGTGCAGGGCCAGCAACCTGTTTTTCAAAGAGTTTTTAATCCTTTCTCCTTTTCCTGAACTTGGAGGGCCTCAGAGGGCCCAGATGACAGAGACAGTGCTGAGTGGCGAGCCTCACTTCTGAAAGGGCTGGAGGTCAGGCCAGGGGTGAGGCCTCAGGGACTGAGCAGCCATGGGCGATCACTGGGCCAGCTGGGGCTGGGATGGGCCGCAGACTCGGGCTGTCCGTCCTGGCTGCTGCTGGGGCTGCTCCGCTCCCTGCCTGTCTGCTCCTGCAGCCTCGGGCCATCGGGAACTGTCAGCATTCCGAGGGGAGAGACACAGGATTGTCTTTGATTGTTCTGAGACTTTAATTAAAATTCACTCACTTTGCCTTGGTGATTGCTCAGGAGGCTTCTGGAAGGACAGCTACTTTCCAGCCTGTGAAGTGTCCATGTCCCTCTTGATCCATGCTTGGAAAAAAAAACACAGAAAGATCCCTCCTGGTCGCCCTGGGGAGGTGCATCCAGCGGCAGCTGCTGCCTCTAACTGCAGCAGGGAGCAAGACGGGGACTGCCTGTGTCTGCCCCTCGCTGGGTCGAAGCCCTGGCTCTGCAGGACCTGGGGACCGCATGCCACTGCATCTGATGACCAGCATGCTGAGCCCACTTCTGGAGGCTTGCAGAATACAGAAACAAGCACTTGACTGCAGCAGCTGAAAGGTACATTTGCTTGTTTATGTGTTTGTGAGTTTACCTTTGCGTCATGAGGAACCTACAACTGGACAGTGACCGGCCCTGGTCCCCACATTCAAGGGCATTAAGGCAACATTTCTGAAATGAGTCCCTAGTTCTTCCTCTCGTGATGCCAAGATGACCCTGGGGCTCCAGCCATTGTGCCCATGTTCCCACAGGAGGGAGGGAGACGGGGAGGAGAGAAGGTCAAACTGGAGGCTTTTCCTTACGTTTCATTGGAAGCCTTCCCTGTGGGAGAGGCTGGGAACACCCGGGCACAGCAGGGCACATCCCCGTTCTCATTGTGGGGGTCTGTTGACTGGGAGGTGGGAGCTGGGCCCTGGGTGGCAGATTCTCACCCCCTTATGCAGAGACACAGGCATCCTCCACCAGCTCTGCTACCAACGGCAGGTACAATGTGAGCTCATCACTTACTAACTGTGTGTCTTCTTCTTCTTTTTTTTTTTTTTTTAATATGGAAAAGGACAGCAAGGTCCACACTTCTGCCTGTGGAGGTAAAATGAAACTGTGATACCATGTTGATAACATATAAGAGCCACACTCGACCTGAACCTTTAGAAGTGCTGTCACGTGCATTAGTGGTTACTAATTTTCTGATTTGAGTTACTACTTAGAGCAGCAGACATCTGTTGAAAGCCTTTTGGGTGTGAGGTACGACACCGTGGGCAAACCGGAGAAGCCTGATCAGAGCTGAGGATTCTGAGAGTGCGCACTCAGTGCTCTGTCGGCTTCTGCGATCTCATGTGTGGGCTCCCTCCTACAGTGTGTCATTTCTAGAACCAGATCCAAGGAAATGATTCACCCCACAGTGTGAGTGGCCAGCCACATTGTAAGTGAGCTCTTAGACCAAGGTGTTCAAACCCTTAGTACAAACTCACAATGGTGACTGTCAGGTGACAAAGGAAGCTGGGTCCCCGCTGCAGGCTCCGGCAGAGCAAGTCCAAGGTTTGAAACTGAGAAACCTGAAGTCAAGTTTTGCCTTTTCTCCTTGCTGGCGGTGACTTTCCTAGTCTGCAAGAGGGTGTGAAACTGGGGCTGACTCAGGTGTCGTGATGGCACAAGGCAAGATGGGTGGGAGCAGCCTGCAGGTCCCCAGATGAGACGGGGTGTGCTGTGTCCTGGAAAAGGAGTGTAAGTAAGGCTTGTTCAAGTCCCAGCTCTGCCACTGCTGGGGGACTGGCTCTTGAGAAAGTCACTGAAACTTCAGCCTCATGACATCCACGTGGAACACAGAAATAGCCACATCTGTTGCTGTAAGGCTGCTGTGAAAGTTTAAGCCTGTGGTGTGTACCGTGGCCCTTGGGAAGCACCAGCATGGCAGGTGGAAACAGAGTGAAGCCAGCCCATTGACCACCGGCCACCTTTACCTGGAATCAGAGTCGTTTTCCTCGGCACATAGACTTCAACCTCATACTCTCACCTCGCACCCTCCAGTTTCAATGCCCAGAGTCTCAGGGAAAGAATCCCACTCGTGGGACAGAAGACACCAGGCTTGCTGATTTTCACGTTTCTGAAGATGTGGCATTTAGCTGGGAACTTAT
Organism: Cacajao melanocephalus; assembly: GCA_963573385.1. Taxonomy (NCBI): domain Eukaryota; kingdom Metazoa; phylum Chordata; class Mammalia; order Primates; family Pitheciidae; genus Cacajao; species Cacajao melanocephalus. Next base: position 45,199 of record CAUYLG010004494.1, read on the forward strand.
GTTTTTCCTCTACCTTCCCTTTCAGGATCCTAGAACAGAGATTTTCAGAGAGAAAATAAAATGTAGCAGAACATTTCCTTTCGTGACGGAATTCAGTGCCCATGGGGTTTTCCAGGGAGCTCATAGTCACTCATGATGGAAGCTCTTATCAAGATGACTTGGGATAGAATCTCTCTGAAAATTATTGGAAAAAATAATTGGAAATCTCGTGTCTAAGCTGGAATGAAAGGGCCCAGCTGGGTCCTCAACCTGTGACATCACAGATGGGTGAGGCCCCAGGGCTGGGTACCAGCTGGTTCCTTTTGTACCTGGGTCTCAGCCCAGCACCACCAGCCTAGGGTGAGCATGAAGCTCTGTGGTCATTTGGATTGCTAATTCCAAATGAATTACTCTGGAAAGGAGCTAGGACCAAGGGCCCATCTTCTCCAGTGATCAATTCCCTGGTATAATTTCTGCAGGACTCACAGAACCAGAACCACCCCAGTTGCTGTGGTCTGCCAAGACTCCCCTGCTAGTGAGTGGTGGGGGCTGCATGGGGAGTGAGAGGAACTCAGGCCCTTCCCTGGAGGCCCAGGGAGCGCCCCGTGCTGCAGGGTCTGCTATGGGAGGGCCCTTTCCTGGAAGGAACACGTGAACTCAGTGTGCCAGTGACTCAGTGACTAGTGGTGGCTGGCAGGTGCCCATCGGAGTTGTTCTTTGGGATGAGAGCTGCTCCCCTCAACCACGGGACAGCTGGAGCTTGGAGGATTGCTGCTCTGCAGCTGTGCACAGAGAAGCCCTCCTGAAAGGAGGTGGCCTCCTTGCAACCCAGCGTGGCTCAAAGGACAAGCAACAGGGGTCACCTGAAAGCATTTTAGAAATGTAAAATCCCAGGTTTCACCCAGAACTTCCCAGAATCAGAATCTGCATTTTGCTAAGATCCCAGGACACCCCCGTCACTGGCAGCCGCCCGCAGTGTACACCTCTAAGTCTGGGAAGCCCTGCCCCGAAGGAGGTACCGCTGCCCTCTTCTTGGTCAGGGCTGGGCTGCCTGTGAATTTCATTTGCCTTTTGGTTTCTTCAGTTCTCTGTCCAGCTTTTACAAAAATTAGTGCCATTTTTCTATTTTAAACCAATGTCACCTTGATCAAAAGTTCACCCTGCACTGCCCTGGATTCTGAGTGCAGAGTGGGAGGAGGCGATGAAGGCATCTATATTTTCCCCTCCACTCAGATATTACAAGCACCTCAGGTGTCTGAAATATCTCAACTCCCCCTGTGCAAATTGCAGGCACTGAGCCGCATAAGCCGGCGCTGGGCTGGCACTTCATCCCACAGGCGCCTGCAGACATGGGGAGCTTTCCAGACAAGGGGAGAGGCAGCTGCTCTTTGTCCTTGGAGGAGGAGGGTGGGTCTGGGCTGCTGCCCCCTGTCAGCCCAGCTCTCCCCCTGCCCGATCCAGGACCAAGGGCAGGACACTCAGAGGATAATGAGTAAGTAGGCTGGTCTGTCTGGGGCTGAGCAGCTGAGGACTGCACCCGCACAGACAGGAACAACTTTTCTTTCAAGAAGGAGGGCTGGGGCAGTTTTGCAGCAGACTTCAGGGGCTTCGCCCTTTCAATCCCCCAGGCAGGGACAGACTCAATGCCAATGCTTGCTTGCCACCCTGGAGGCGCCCCTGTTTTATTGATACCACCTGCCTGCCCCCCTTAAAGCCAGCTCCATTGTGCTCGCCAGTACCGCATGTCCTGTGAGAGGCACACGCCTGGCCACTAGTGTCAGCTTTCCACAGGCCATGCCCTTTGACTGAGTAGGGGTGGGCTTGGGAGATTCATGGTCCTCAGTTTGAATCCCAGCAAAAGAAAAAAAAAAAAAAACAAATGTGACTGCTGTGTGCTCTCATAGAAGTTGTTCTACCCTTTCAGGCTTTGTTTTAACCCTCCTGCTTCACTTGCATTAAAAATAGAAGAAGAATGATGAAACAGCACGTGTAATTTGTTGGGGAGAATTAACTGAGAGAGCATTTAGAATATGTGCAGCAGAGAGCCCTCGAACATATATGTGTGGAAGGGAGAGTTGCCCTCAGCATCTTTCTTTTGCACCTTTTTTCGGTTCCCCAGGCTCCTGTTTGTGTTGCCCCTCCCTTCATTCCTTAATTTTCTACAAGTAACTCTCTGGACCTCAAACTGCACTTCATTGTCAGCAGTTGCCTGAATGTCCTCCTTGGACACCCTTTGCGAAATTAAAGCCAAAAATGACATCCTCCAATATTTTTGCATTTTAATAAATCAAAGCTAAAGCACCATTTGTCTGGCTACTATTCATTCATTCACCCATGTATTCATCCATACATCCATCAATCCATTTACCTACCCATTCATCCAGCAGACTCTTCATTCATTCATTCATCTATTTATCCACTCATTAATTTATCCATCCATTCATTTACGCACCAATCCACCCATCACTTATCCATATTTCCATCCATCCACCTACCCATCCATCAATCTACCTACCTATCCATTCACTTACCCATTCATCCATCCCTCCATCCAACTGCCCATCTGCCCATCCACCCATCCATACTCCCACTCATTCATCCACTCACCCATGCATTCATCCATTCATCAACCCACCTAGCCATCCACAATTTATCCATCATCCATCCATTCACCTACCTATCCATTAATCTACCCACCTACCTACTCACACATCCGTCCATCCACCTATCCACCTACTTATTCATCAATCTACCTATCCATCCATCCATCCACCTTCCATTCATCCATACACCATCCACCTGCTCATTTTCCACCCACCCATCCATTTATTCACCTATTCATTCATTCATTCATTCACCTATACACCCACTAATGGTGTATTCATTCATTCATTCATCTATACACCATTAGTGGGTGTATAGGTGATTGAATGAATAGGTGAATAAATGAATCTCTTGATCCATCCATCTACCTATACACCCATTAATCTACCCATTCATTAGTTTATTCACCCACTCATTCACCCATCATTTATCCTTCCATCCATTCATTCATCCATCCATAGTCATCCATCCATCCATCTAGCTTATGTTCCATCTATCTATCTATGTGTCCATCTATCCCTTCACCCATTCAGCTGCCCACCCATTTGTTCTTTCATCAGTCTTGTACTAAGAAGCATTTAAATACCCAGCTCTGTGCCAGCCATTAGGAAGAACTCAAAGTGGAATAGAACAAATCATGAAACCTCTCAGTCCCCTTGTTCATCTGTAGAAAAAAAAAAAAGCTTTGATTGGTAAGCTCTAAGGCCACTTTTAGCTTGAACATTCTATAACACTTTTATCGTCCTCATCAAAAAGCGTACAGAAAGAGATCCCATAACACAGGGAGCTGGGCTCTGCCCATAGAGAGATAGAGAGCTCTATATGCCTAAGGAGAGCTTTAAATGGGAAACAAATGTGTAGCCCTCACACGTAGACAAACTCTAAATGATACACGAATCACACTAGGTGAAGTCCTGGACACAGTTTAGCAATGACACCAAGGTAGCCCCGGCATGGCCCTACTCTAAGCAGCTCATTTATCATCTCTTTGTATCCTCACAACCACCTTGTCAGAAAGCTCCTTCTGTTATCCACAATTTACAGATGAGGAAACTGAGAAATACGCCAAACATCTTGCCTGAATCCCCTCAGCGAGAACGTGCGAGCCGGGGTTCTGCACCAGGCAGCCGAGCTTCAGCCCCTGCCCTGCCCTGGAAGCTGTGGGCCTGCCTTCTGAGCCCTCCTTGGCAGAAGAGCACTGCACAGTGAAGTGTGGCACCTTTTGCTTTACCAAGGCCTGTCTAATGTGAGGGGTGTGCTGGAGACAAGCCACAGGACCCTTGATTTTCCCGAGTGAATGATCATGAAGGCCTTGTCCCACTGAGAATAAGAAAACTATTTAATTAGTTTACTTGAATCTTCAATGAATGAGTGAATGAATGAATTTACTGAGCTTCCATAAGGGACCATGGTGTGACAAAGATATAAATGGGTCAGTGTCCCTGTAGAATCGTAAACCCTGAAGGCCTAGAGCCGTGCCCTTTCCTCATGAAAAGTCCTCCTGCCATGGGAAGATAAAGCCCATGATGTTATGCTGGCCTCCTTAGCCTTTCTAGTTCCCCAGAAACATGCTTTCTCTTGCGTCTCTTTACTGTAAACTTTTTAAATATAATTACTCATTTGACCTGTATCACACACTTCAGCCCTCAGTCCGTCCCCCACCTCCTCAGAGTGAGAGATTCCTGAGCTCCAAGTTTACAAACCCGCTCCTGTTCCTGAGGAGCCCCATCCACACACAGGCACACACACATGCACATGCTTGCACACGCACTGCACACACACACGGCCCCTAACATGCAGGGTAACACATAGCAGGTGTCTCATGCATGTTTATGGATTGGAAGATAGATTTCCACCCGTAAAGAAGCAAGTTGTCATCTGAAAAGTTCCTATTTATAGCAGGAACAGAAGAGAAGGGAGCCTGCTGGATGTGATCCATGAACTGAGTGTGGAAGGGAGTAGGGAGGTGCAGACGACAGAGAGAGGGAAAGGGGAAGGGGGAGGTTTTCTAGAGGTTGCAGACATGAAGGAAAAAATACGCTGTGGAATCTTGATTTACAGCAAAATGCAATTGTAAAAGACAAACGCACAGGCTGAAGTGGGGAAAGCAAAGCTGCCATTTCGGGTTACATAAGAAAGAGACAAGCACTTGCATCCCCCGTCAGATCAGCCTGCGCCGACCCTGCTTGCTTTCCCTGTCCCTCCTGGAGCCTGTCTCTCTTTCTCTTTCTCTGTCTCACACATACATGCACACACACGCACATGCACACACGCACACACTGCCTTCCCTGCTCCCACTGCGAGCACTTCCTCAGCTCTGCTCAGTGAATCCCTCCTGGCCCCGGCTCTGCAGAGGGTACAGAGGGAGATTTATAGCTGCTGCATCTCTGCTCCTGCCTCCCAGACACAGGATCATCCCACGCAGAGCTTCTTTATATGGGGTTGTTAGCTCTGCTCTGCTGACTTGGGAGGGTACATATTTTTAATCTTTATTATTTTAATGCCGTACTTCATCCCTGGGCTTCTGGCTGCAACCTCATTTGGATCTCACAACACCAACATCAGTAAAGCCACTGCCGTTTGTCACCCCACACTGATTGCCTGGGGTCCTGAAATGAAAAAGCGTGGGAGGGAACACATCTTGAAGCTGCTCTGCCTCAGCCCATGGATGCTCTGCGAATGCAGGGACCCTGGCACACCCCGGCCTCCGGCTGAACCCTGCACCTCGTGCATGGCGTTGTGAGCTTTAACCGAAGGGAAAGCGGTACCTGAGCTGGGAGCAGCAGCAATGGGAGGATCAGAATGTGCTTAAATGTTTCTCTTCTCCAAGAGAACCAGACACATGTAGGGCCAATGACGGAACCGGGGGAAGCCCCACGGCAGCCACAACTCTGCGAGTCCATGGGAACTGGACAACCGTCATGCAGTGTCCACACAGGACAACCTATGTGGCCGTGTGTCACCAGGGGAAGGCCGCCACAGGCGTCTTCTTCAGGGCCAGTCCATTTCCTAGCTCTGGTTGTGGTCTCCCTGCTCCTGCTGGACCTCATTTTCCTCTTACCCCAAACTCCTCGGTGATGTGAAGGGTGAGGAGGTACAAAGAAAGGAATATTTACAGACTGTGAGCTTGCAGAAGGAAGTGCTTCATCCACGGCTGAGCAGCCTTAACACACTGGGTGCCTTCCTGGAGCACGCTGGTGCCATCGGTGCCTGCACCCCACCGCCATGCTGTGGGTCAGATTTCCAGTGGCATAGTTTGCCCCATTTTGGACATGAGAAAAAAGGCCAGAGAAATTCTATGGTTCCCCATCGTCACACACTAGAGGGTTGGCTGCTAAGGTGTCCCAGGCTCTCACTTCAACACTCTCAGGCTCCTTGGCACCCCAACCCAGCCAGGGTATTAGGCCAGGAAAGAAACCCCAGGACCCACCACTCACAGCCTGGTGACATTTACCCATGGGGCAGGGATTTCTCTTTTGGAGAACACAGAGATGAAGGTGTGTATAGTTTGACACTGATGCAAGCAACAACAGAAAATGTGTGTGCTCGCCCCAAATTCTGCAGTCTCGTAACAGTTAAGAAGACAGCCCAAGGCTGATCTGGTTATGTAGGACAGAGCCTAGTTCCAGGGGCGACGGGAGCTGCCCTGTTTGGATTGATTTTATGAATTCAAGCAGAGTCCTATTCCTCTGCCAAAACCTTCCCCATCAGCTTCCCTAATTGAAATTAATTCTCATTCATCCGTTAGAGTTAAGTTTTTAAAACACAGAGACTACTGGGGAGAAGTGAACCCAGGAAAGCGAATCCACACTCCTGTGCGTGGCTTGGAGCCCAGCCTTCCTGAAAACGGTTTCTGTAAGGAAGCAGGAGGGTGTCTGGAACCAGGGTGCAGACATGCAGCATGATTTCCCACCTCACCATGGCGCTTGGGGCAGAAGTGATTTTTGTCGTAACCCAGGTTGAAACACATGCTCCTAAATATTGTTCTGGACAGTTTGGTTTTGCTTTCCTGTTTCAGTTTGTAATTAAAGAGGACTCTTCTATTAGTGACTTTTACATTTAACCTTCTCATTCGTCCGTGACAGCACCCATTAGAGCTTTCCAGATTAGACATCTTCAGAAGGCAGCTTGATACACACAGCTTCAGCAATGGGCCATGCCTGCTGAGAAACCGCCAAGTCCTGCCTGATAACAGGGTGCTACGGGTGGTGGCGCCCAGTGATCTTCTGGCAACGCCTTTTCAGATGGCGTGAAACCTTGATCTTCATGCAACTTGAAAATCTGACTGGGTAGTTTCAAGTTTTAAATTTCCTAATGCGGATTCATTGGCATTAATATCTGTTTTAATTTTTCTAAGCCAGTAATACAACTAGGTAAAGGATACAGAACACATTTTTAAGATTTTAAAAATTCACCCTCCTAACATTTAGTCAACTGATGGCCCTTTTGCAAATGTGTGACCAGGACAAGTCCTGGAGGTGTGGGAGGCTGTGCATCCTCACAGTGAGCCCTCTCCTGGGGCTCCCAGGTGGTGCTGCGGTGGCCTTCTAGGAGGGCACCAAAGACGTCTTATTCCTAAATCAAAAGGCCTTGTCCTTGGTTCTCATTCTTTTGGTTCTTTGTATCTTTTCTGCATCACTTTTTGCCATGTTCCCTCCTGGAAAACTCGTCTTTTTTTTTTTTTTTTTTTTGGCTTTCATGGACTTATGCTACCTGAATTTTCATCTTACATGTGTAATGTCTGGTTTGCTCCTTGGATGGTGGGTCTTTCTGTCTCCGGTTTGCTAAGTGTGGGCACTGGCCGGGACAGCTCTTCATTCTGTGCACTTCGTTTCCCATACACTCCCTGCTCAGTTGTCCCTTCCTGCTCCTGCCTCTGCAGAAGGAGAAGAGAAGGCTCTGCAGCCCTGCATGGCCTTCCCCAGACCTCCCAGCTCCTCTACCGCTCTCCTCCCAGAGCCCTCCTCCCACCTGATGGAGCAGGCCCCGAGCAAAACAGCAAAGCCAGTCTTCTGGATTTCCCTGTTCCTCATCCTACGTGTGTGCTGAGCACAGATCATTAAAATAAATAATCACAGTGTTTAACGATATCAATACTGGGCCATCAGAAATACCGTTTGCAGTATACAAAATGTTCTCATGCATATTACCTCATTTGATTTTGGGAAGCAGAGAGCTGATCGTGTTTCTGTTTTATAAATGAGAACATTAATGCCCAGAGAGGTAAGAATCTTGGCCAAGGACACAGATTTAAGTGATTGATTAGAAATGCAAACATAGCTCCTCTTCTCTCAAGCTTGGTGCCTCTTCTAGAATTCCTACAAGATCAGAGGAGGGTTGTATGATAGAACCCCTCTGGCTCCCTGAGCCCTCTACCCCAGCTCCTGTGGAAAGGTGATGTCTAGAATTCCCAAGGTAAGCATTAGTAATGAAGTGTATGACACAGCCCATTGCATCATGGGTGACTCAGCAGCAGCAGTGCATGATGTCAGCACTCCTAGTCAGCAAGAGGTCATTTCCTGCCTGTCGACTGGAATGCTCATTCCTGATGAGGCAATGACGTGATACCCACTGTTCGCAGAACTGCATGTGTGCGGAATGTGGTTGAGGTCACTACCTCTGGATGCCTCTTACTGAGGTAGAAATTATTCTTCAGGTAAGGACTTCAGTCACATCTACCTTTGAGCTGTGCTCACTGGTATTCACAACTTCTCCAATTTTATCACCTCTGAAGTGTGTCTGGGATCCCCACTTGCACAATTCAGTGGCGCATTTGGTCCTACTGATGCTGTGAAACTGGATGGAGCTGTGAAAGTCACTCCGACCCTCTTCACCCTCCACCAGCCCTGCCTGCTGTGCCAGGCTTGAGTTCTCATGTTTTCTCTTTATTAGATAGGGCACCAGCATGATGAGGTACAGAGAGCTTGGGGAAGACGAGGACTCTGACGCTCTCTGAGGGTGCCCGTGCATGCTCCTTAACTTACAGGCCCTCAGTTTCCTTAACTCTGTAGTGAAAGTTGTGAAATCAGAGTCAATAAATGTATTCATATAGTATAGGTTCTAAGTGAGCACCAAACAGTATTGCTATTATCACCATTACTAACACCTATCAGGTGAAGACACTGAAAATGTGGGCTCTAGAGCCCCTGTGAGCCCTGGCTAGCTTGCTTGTGTTGTATTTAAAGCTCGTTTGAAACCTCAGGACATTATCGGGGAGGAGTTTAACAAAAAAGAAAAACGGCTGCTTTCTTGTGACGTGTATATGGAGCAGGTAAAAGCAGCTTTGAACTTCACCACTTCTCAGTGGCTTTTCCATATGTAAGTCTGGTCACCTTCGCCACAATCCTGTAAGAAGATACTGACATGACACTTGTGCCATAGCAAGTGGAGCATCGGAAAGCTTGTCACCTGCTCAGGGTCAGGGAGGAGCTTTGCCAAGTTGCATACATGTTGTGAAGAGTCTTAAGTTGCAAGTAACAAAAGCTGACTTGGTCTAACTTGAGTGTGAAAACAAAAAGGACAAATGAAAAAAATCGATGAAAAATTAAGGTATCTTGGAAGAATTATGGGATAACTCACAGAACCACAGGGAATTGTTCCCACCGGTGTTTGGGAAGGTCAGCGCCCATCCTAGAAGCTTTAATGCCGCCCACTCTCAACTCACAAGAAAGTTTTCCCACCTCCTCCATCTCTGAGTGTATCTTTTCTGGCTTTGAATTCCCAGGAGAGGGATTGTCATTGGTCGGGCAACTGGGTCTGTGTCCAAAGCACGTCACAGTCCAAGCGCCTGGGCCATGGGAGAGCCAGCCACTGAGTGCCGACAGCCACCTCATGTGTCCCGCGTGGCCGGGCAGGGGTGAACGTGGCGCTTGCTGCCAGGGCGCCTTGCAGTTCAAACCGTTTGCTGCTCAAGATTCTAAGGTACGTTTTTCTATGTTAATTTCTTCTATTTGGTTAGGTACTGTCACCTAGACTTGCTCTTTATTAACCAAAATTGAAAGTCTTTCAACTGTAAACAAAGTTGACAGATTTGGAGAGCTTAGAGCTGGATCTGAGGGAAGTCGTTTCCCAGAGCAGGTGCCATGTCTGTGGCCTCCTTCCCGTGGATTGCAAAGGAATGGTGCTGAGTCCCGCACTCCAGCCCAGGAGCTCAGCACTCATGGGCATCTTGCCATTCATGAACCGGCTAAGGAGCACATAGAGTATCCTGTCTGAAAGGTCCCGAAATACTGATGCCTCCTGGCCTGCCACCTTGTCTGAAATTCCACCTTGATTATTTATTCACTTAGGATAAGGCCCAGTTTCTTGTTAATAAATGCCACGTCCTTGTGAAGCCTGCTGCACCACGCCGTATCAGTTGTAAACACCCGGACGAGGTAGCATTGATACTTTCCTCCTGGCAGGCAGCAGACGTGAGGTCTGGCTACTGAAAGCAGCGGGACTGGGGTCTGAACATAGCCTGGCACCGTGGCGTGGCCTCAGGAAGACAGAGAGAAATGTGGACATAACAGCAGGGAATCATGAAGCTGAATATGTTCAGCTTGAACGATTATCTTCGTGTTGGTGTGATGCAGTCTTACGCTGGGCGTGAGTAGGATGTTCCTTTTATAAAGTAATGACAATAAATAAGGTAATGTTTTTAAAGTTAGCAACTAAATTTCAGCCTCCCCCCATATTATATTTTTATAAAATGCATGAGTCCGTTTAGCACTGAATCAGGAACTATGGGCTGAGGGCACAGCTGAAGACAGACGGGATGTGCTCATGGGGAGCTGCTTGCTCTGCTGGCAGCAGGGGTGAGAGGTGGAGTCCCTCAAGAGGGACCGAGCAGGGAGGCCACAGGGGAGTCACCCTTCTCGTCAGTAGTTCGGTTGAGATGAGGTCAGGATGGAAAAGTGAGGCCCCTCCACGCTCATTTGGTCGTGTTCACCAACCCAAACTTCACAGGCACTGTTCTTGCAGAGTGTTTCTTTTTATTTCTACCGGATATTTTCAAAAGTACTTTCCCCCTCCAAGCTGTCACTAAAGATGGACCCTGGGAGCAGTGGAGCAGTAAGATACCAGCCTCTGCCCCAGGATACTAATGATACCAGCCACGGGGCTTCTGGAAATCTCCCCAAAAAATGAATGCTAACCCCATTGTCTGGCTGCTTTCACTGGGGTATGCTATTCACCCGGAAGGTCAAAGTGGAACTTGCAACAGAGCCATCTCTGCTCAGCCCACGCTGCAGGCAGACAGAATACTGGCTCCTCCCCCTGGCAGGTGCCACAGACACTCTTTCCCTCCAGGGCACAGGCAGCTGCACCCGTGGAGCCGCTGCAAGCCTGCAGATAGCGTGTGTGTATGTGTGGGCACGGACGTGTGAGTGCACGCACAAGCCTGTGAGGGTCGTACGGAAGAAACTTGATGTGGAAGGAGAATCTGAGGTCATTCTGCAAGAAAGTGTCCTTCGAGTCACATTTAGCCGGGGCGCCTTTTGCAGCCTCCTCCAGCCTGGCACAGACACAGATTGCCACATGGCGGCCACAGCTGGTGGAGAGCCGAGCTGCCGGCCTACTAGCGAGAGCTGGCTGCCCACTCCTCTTCTAGGGAGGGCTTGGCTATCTCCTCTGGCTGCCGATGCAGCCTGGGAGGGGCCTGCGCGTCTTCGGCGCTGACTAACCTCCTAATTCATTTTGCATATGCTCCTTTTGGCTGGCACTGCCACCAACTGCTCCCAGCCCTGACCTGGTTAGAAGCGGAGTAGGGTACTCCAAGGTTGCTCTTGCACACCAGCAGCTCCCGCTGTGTGAACTGATTTGACTACCCCACGTCAAGAGCAAAGTTAAATTTGTTCAGCTCTGCACACAGTTGCTTCCAGTGCTACCAGTTGATTACATCTTCAGGTTGACTGCTTTTATTTAAATTAATTAGCTTGTTACATAATAAACACTTGGGAAAGTTGAAATAATCACCTTGGTGACCCTGTACACCTTAGTTTTTCTGGAGTTCATTATTGTTATTTTCTAATTGAGAAATGGGAGGCAAGGGACTAATTTTCTCCATGTTATTTTATCAAATGAAAACATCAATTATTAAATTTTTTTAGACGGGATCTCACTCTGTCACCCAGACTGGAGTGTCATGGCACAATCATGGTCCACTGCAATCTCCACCTCAGCCTCCCAAGTGGCTGGGACTACAGGCACATGCCACCACACCCAGCTTATTTAAAAAATGTTGTAGAAATGGAATTTTGCTGTGCTGCTCAGGCTGCTCTTGAACTCCTGGGCTCCAGTGATCTGCCCACCTCGACCGCCCAAGGTGCTGAGATTATAGACGTGAGCCACCATGCCTGGCCTAATCAACTTTTTTAAAACAGTGAATGAAAAGATATTTGATACCAGGCAATGAATAGAAATCCCACTTCCATTGGCTCAATTAGGAAAAATCTATTGGCTTAAGTAATAAGCCTGAAAATGCAATAGGCATGACTATATTCCAGTCTCAACTAGTCCCTGATGGCTTTTGTGATTTGGATTTATTCTTTCCTGCTACAATCACAATCCACATGGTAGGGGGAAAAAATTAAAGATCAATGTTCCTGCAATGAATAATCACAGATAAGACACAGTGATCCCCCTAACTATAGACTGTAAAATTCTGAGGAAGGACTGACCAGCCCCATTCGGGTCACCTGCCAGCTCTGACCTGAGGGGTTGGCCCAGGACTGCGGCCCAGCCAGAGTCAGATGCAATTCTCCAGGGCCAACGACACACACAGGTGACACTCCAGCAGGGTCACATGGGGCAGCTGCTGGGCGGGTGATATGGTTTGGCTGTGTCCTCACCCAAATTTTATCTTGAAGTATAGCTTCTACAATCCCCACGTCATGGGAGGGACAGTGGGAGGTAATTACACCATGGGAGTGGGTTTTCCTGTGTTGTTCCTGTGATGGTGAATAAGTCTCACAAGATCTGGTGGTTTTATAAAGGACAGTTCCTCTGCACACTCTCTCTTGCCAGCTGCCATGTAAGATGTGCCTTTTCTCCTCCTTCACCTTCTGCCATGATTGTGAGGCCTACTCAGCCATGTGGAGCTGTGAGTCCATTCAACCTCTTTTTTTTTTTTTTAATAAATTACCATTCTCTGGTATTTCTTCATAGCAGTATGAAAATGGAATAACACAATGGGGCTTTCTTGACTAGAAAGGTAACCTAGGCAAACAAAAGAGCCTGTGGGTTACAGATGTAAAAAGGCAGTTCACAGGTAAGAAATATTCACCAAACTAAAACTTAAAGAAAAGAGCACTACAGCAATGATTAAACCCATTTTAGTTCATCAGGCCACAGAGGTCAGTGCTGCATTTGGCAATTTCCACTGTTGGCAGGCTGAGTAGGGGCAGGTTGCTGGAGTTACTGTGCCTAGTGCACAATTTTTAGAGATCGAATCCTGTTAGTTCTTCCAATGAGTACATAGCTTGACTCAGAAATTCCAGTTCTTAGAATTTATTCTACAGAATAAATTGGAGAATTCTCACAAGTGAAAAACCTATGCATTTGGATGTTTACTGCTGTATTATTGAAATATTTTAAAAATTGGGAAAAATCTAAAGGGTCCTCAATTGATGGCATGCTAAATTACTTGAAGTGCATACATTGACATCATGAAAAAAAAAGTTAATTCTTCAACTGACATGGAAATAAGCACAATATACATTATAGATAAACATGCTGCACAATCATATGCAAAAACCATACAATTTGTGCTTTTTGTTTTCAAAAATGCTTATGTGTGTGAAAGAGAGAGCACGTCCGTGTTGAAAAAGAGAGAATACACGACGCACAGTCCAAATGTATCTAGCAAATTCCTCTGTGTTGGGCCTTGGGTTGCTTTTTCACTTATCACTGTTTTAAATAACATTTTGGATATTTTCAAAAATGCATACATGGGTATGTCTCTACAGGATAAATCCGAGTGGGTTTCTAGCTGATCTAAGGTTATAACCACTCATAAGGCTTTGGGTGTACATTGACAAATTGCCCTCCAGATCAGTTGGCCCACCCATGTAACACTTTTCTTAGGTGCATGTGAGAATGCCATGTCTTTTCCACCTCAGAATGTTGAATATTGTGACTAAAAAGTAAAAACCTTTCATTGCACGATGTCATCCTGTGAGTAGACTGGAATCACAGGTTACCGTTCTTAGTTTACAGCAGTAGGAATCTCCCTTTAAAAACAATTAAACATCTTATTAAAGAATAACTGATATAGAATGAATAACACATATTCAAAGTGTATAATCTGATAAATGTTAACACATGTGTATACTTGTGAAAACATTAGCACAATGAAGGTGGTGTACACATTCACCTCCAATGCTTCCTTTTGCTCTGTTAGTCCTCTCTGCTGTTCCTCCTACTCTCTTTATACCCAATCAATTGCTGATCTGTCTTCAGTTAATATAGATTAATTTGTGTTTCTTAAAGTCTGATATCCATGGAATGCTTTTGTTTGGCTTCTTTTATGCAGCATGCTTAGTTACAGACATAGCCATGTTGTTGTGTATGTCACTAGGCCATTGCTTAACGTGGCTGAGTAGTATTCCATTCTACGGATAGACCACAATTTGAGTATCCATTTGGCTGTTCATGATGGGATGCTTCCAGTCTTGGTCTATTACAATTAACATTACTATGAAGATTCATGTAAGTCTTGGTATGAACATATTTTTCTTTCTCTTTGGATAATATCTAGGAATGGAATGGCTGGATCACTTACATGGTAAATATATATTTAATTTTTTAGGAAACTGACAAGCTGTTTTCCAAGATGGCTGCACCATTTTACATTCCCTCCAGCAGTGAATGTGAATTCTAGTTCCTCCACACCCTCAACAATACTTGGTCTGGTTAGTCTTTTTAATTTTACACATTCTAACAAGTATGTACTTGTTAGAATTGTGGCTTATGGAAAGCCTATTTTTAATTCACACTCATAGTTGCTTGGGTATCAATTGTTTATGAAAATGCAGTGTATTAAACACTTTAGTGATGTCATCCAGATACCTACTACATTCTGTTTTGTCACAGAGTCTGGTAATACTATTGAAAAGAGCTCAAAAGTCTGTAGGGCATGTGCTTTTTAATTTTTTTATTTGTTTTAGATAATACCTTCAATACTATGCTATATATTTCATTGTTCCATGGGTTGAATTCTGAATTCTCTTTCTATTAAATTAATGAGAAATAAGTTATTGCAACATTTATATTTAAAATTTATTAAAATATCAGAATTCATATGTAACCTTTATTGAAATAGATGGCATTATATGTGGAAAGATAATATTCTGTGAGATTGACTTTTTTATTTCAGGGAATTTACAGTGCATTGCATGTATATTTAGAGAAAATGCTCCGTAATCAGATATTTTGAGTTTTATATTATAGGTGTCTGGATGTTTAAAGTTTATTTCTGCTGTACTTATTGTTAGGTGCATGCAATATACAGATTTTTTTCTTTTCTTTTCTTTTCTTTTTTTTTTTGAGACAGAGTCTTGTTCTGTTGCTCAGGCTGGAGTGTAATGCCATGATCTCGGCTCACTGTAACCTCCGCCTCCCAGGTTCAAGTTATTCTCCTGCCTCAGCCTCCCAAGTAGCTGGGACTATAAGTGTGCACTACCATTCCCAGCCAATTTTTGTATTTTTTAGTAGAGTTGGGGTTTCACCATGTTGGCCAGTCTGGTCTCGAACTCCTGACCTCAGGTGATTCACCCGTGTCAGCCTCCCAAAGTGCTGGGATTACAGGCGTGAGCCAACGCACCCAGCCAGCATACAGATATTTTTAGTTTTGTATTGCAGGTGTCTGGAAAGTTAAAATTTATTTCTGAAATGCATATTGTTAATTGCACATGCACACGCATGTGCATACATGTGTTTAACAAAAGTGGGAGGCTCCCAGAATCCCAACAATGCTATATGTATTCTCAGGTACACACATACACACATGTGCACACAGGGTTTAATAAAAAGGGGATGCTGGCAGCTGAGAACAGGAGAAGTGGGCTTCCCTAAGAAGACAGTCAAGAGTAGGCAGTGGCAGTGGGTGGAGAAGCATGAGTCTCAGGAGACTAAGCCAGTGCCACCTGCTGAGCCACGCCCAGGAATTCTCAGTCCAGGTATGCCTGATTGCAAGGTCTGTGCCTCCTTCAGCCTGGGTGAGGCTGGGTACTGCTGTCACATGTTACGAATATTCCACTTTAGCAAATCATTTTAGTACATTAATACAAACAGAACCAAAATAGTATTGATATTAATTGGATTGGCTGCTGAATGGGCCTGTTTTTTGTGTAACAAATGTTTCCATATTAGCAAATCAAGCTAACATAGATTGTTGCTGGTATGTGGAGGTGGCCTTCCGTGTGAAGTGACGTTTCACAGAAGCTTCTGCAAAAGAAGAAATCATCCCTTTGGTCAGTCAGCTCAAACCCACATGCAGTGAAGGGTGAGTAAGTGCTATCTTCACATCCAGGAAGGCAAAACCCCAGGGCTTTTCCTCCAGCAAGCTGTGGTTCCTATACATTCCTTTGCGGGTTTTCAGAAATGGTCACTAGCAATTTTGAAAATTAATGGATGATTTCAGCCCTGTGGGACTTATGAATCCTGTACATCTCCAGTACCTTCTAAGGACTTTCTTGTTCCAACTGACAGCCTTCCTCCCTACTTTCTTCTCGTGATCTTGTGAAGGACACAAAGCGGATGCCCATCACTGCTCAGGACCATGGCAGGCTGGTGCCGCTCGGCCAGCTGACCTGTGGACGCCCACGTTTTGGATGGGAATGCCTTTATGTCCGCATAGTACTTGGCAGCTCATGAGGCTTAGGTATCCAGAACTGCTTTTGAGATGTCTTCACCCCACAAAGCAAGCAGGGCAGACAGCATCAAGAGTCCTCCGGGCTGGAAATGGGTTCAGGGCCATGAACTGAAAAACTTTGGTTCTTCTCCCACCTGGTATTTCAAATGCAATGAGCTTTGCGACACCACCCTTCCAAAACAAGAAGTTGGTATTCCAGGAACAGGATGCTCAGTTCCCTGGATCTCTCCTCTCATGGAAAGATGTGGAGACCCCTCAGAGTTGTCTTTGTACCAGCTCAGGTATGTTCATCTGATGAGTGTAGTGCCTAGAATGGGGACTAATGACCAAGAGGCAGCCCCACCCATTCTGAGAACAGAAGAGCCACCATCTCGCCTTGCTCTGGAGCTGCCACACGTCACAGCAGCCTGGGATGCCCGCAGCCTTTTCAGCAGGTATTTTTTGGTGGGTTGAGAAGCAAGTTTGGGAGGGGCACATGGGAAGCCTTCATCTTTAAATTTCAGATTCAGGGACAAGGTGACCAAAAGTCTTCTGGTCAGCAAGGGACAAGCCCAAGGACAGGGGCCTGGGTGTGTGTGGTGTGCTAGCTCCACTAGATGGGCTTCCAACCTGCCCAGACTGATGCCACTGAGCCCCATGCCACCACGCTCTCCACCCCGCTGCCTGACTTCCTAACATAGAAATTATTACATTGCTTCCTCCCCCAGGTGATTCCTAATCAAACCAGAGCCTCAGAAGCACCGATGTTTTAGCACCAGCCGCTGTCATCCCTGACTTGACGGACTTTTGTTCTTTCATCTGAAGCGCGTCTTTCCTCTGGTGTATTTGCAAAAGTGCCCTTTGATTCCTTTTGTCTCATTTTCTTTGAATGAGTGCTGTGCATGCTCTTTGTACAGTTGGCAAAAGTGTGGCGAAGTGTGTGGGTCTGGGGAGGGAGTCATATTGACCTGCAGAGCAGGCGGGAGCAAACGGGCAGCAGGCTCTACTGTCTGTCTGTCCTTCCTTGGGCAGGAGGTTCTCCTATCTGTCTCTCTGTCCTTGGGCTGAAGACTCTTCTGTCTGTCTGTCTGTCCTTCCCTGGTCAGGAGGATATCCTGTCTGTGTCTGTCTGTCTGTCCTTCCTGGGCTGGACGCTCTCCTGTCTGTCTGTCCTTCCCTGGGCTATCTGAATCGCACCCCTCTCACCAGCATGGGCCAGGCTCTGTTTCATAAGCCATTTTGTGTGTGCTCTGTCAGCTGATGAATGGTGCATAATAAATTTCAGTGTTAATTCCTCTGAGGGTTGTTTGCCTTTTTAAAACAACATTAAGGGCCTATATTTGTTATTTGCATTTTTGAGAGGATATGTGCATAGCGTCATTTGTTCATTTTGCAATAACCCTGAGAGATTGGCATGATGCAGAACATTTTGTGGATATGGTAACCAAGGCCAAAGGTATTAAGTTAATCTTAAAAGGTTACTCAGCTTTGCAGGCCCCAGGGTTCCACTGCAGCATCGTCATGCTCAGAGCTTACCCTTCAAGCACCTGGCTTAGTGACAGGTGAACTATAGCACTGCATCGACTCACAAGCATTGTTTACCACTTGCTGCTGGTCAGCTGAGTGCTGTGGGATGAGGCTATGAGGTAGGAGCTAGAGCAACTCCTCCCAAGTGTGGGCCACTGAGCAACCCCCTCAAGACAGCCCAGTAGTCCAGTACTTTCATTTAAAATGCAGATTCCCTAAATCTCTGAGATCTCCTGAATGAACATCTCTAGCGATGGGGCCCAGAAATCTGCATTTTTAACAAGTGCTCCAGGTGGCTTCTGTGCAAAATAAAATTAAAAATAAAAAAAACAAATCTAAAAATTTAGGAAGATATGGTGAGATTGATCAATTATGGAACTGAGGGACTTAGACATTGAGCACCTCTCTCACCTCCCCCATCTGGCTGGACTCATTCTCAGAGTTGCAGTATAACAGCTAAGATGGACTGAGGCTGAAGTCTGAAGGGAGGAGCCGATTCAAAAGGAGGCTTAGGGCTGGGAACCAAAGAATAAGGAAGGGTGCTGATGGTGGGATCACCTGCCCTTCATGCTACACAACTGTAGAGAAACAACGGTCCCAAGCACCAAGGGTATGCTTTCATCACAAAACATACTTTGCATGTGGGATAGCCTGCTGGTCCTTGGGTGCCCTAGACCTAGAACTACCAAAGAATTCTACCGTTGGAACTGGGGTAGTCTGAGAGTGAAGTGGGGACATTAGGAAGGATTTCATCGGACTGTCCCCAGCCAGTTGGGAAATACGGTGTGTTCTATGATAGCCCTGGTTTTAGAAAAGCCAATTTGTTCCAAAGGATTGATATGTTAGGAAAGAGCTTTTGCCAAATGTAGATTTCGCGTTTGCGTATGCACGAATTCATCTGAAACAAATACTTTGGTGACCCAAAGCCTTGGCCCATTGAACCAAACCAGGTAAGAGCTAGGAATCCATAATGCGCCTCAAACACTGTTGTTAGCTCAGCTCCTTGCAGGGTGCGGAGCTACCCACACACATCAGGTGTTACCGTTTTCCTGTCTCACATCAGGTAACCTGCCTTCCACCACTCACAACCACCACTAAGCGGCAGACCTTCTCACAGCCACTTCCTCACGCTCACGGCTGGTCTTTCTCAAGGTAAAGTGCTGCATTTACTGTAGGATTCTGTTTCTTAACCATTTACATGTGGAAATCTGTGCTGACAGTTTTATTAGGTTCCTCTCTCTGTCTGTCTCTTTCTCTAAACGTGTCACTGATGAAGACGTTGAGTGTTTTGTCTTCAATCTCATACACCCTGGAGTTTTTATTGCAGGATTTTGAATAGCATGGCAATTTTCAGAAGCACATATGTTGTTTTCTGGTAAAATTCTCCTTGGAGTTTCACTAGACAGACCCTCTAGCCTACTTACACCTCTAATTTGCTTCCCCTCCAGGCTTGGGAGCAGAGATGATAGGAAAGGTCACCAGGTCTGTAACACCTAAACATGAATCTAGCATTTCCTCAAGGTCCAAATGATCCTGCAAAAGAAGGAACAGACGTAGTGATTGATTCCCCTCTTCCTTGCAGAGGAGGCTCATGGTGAGAATAATTTAGGGCATGCTGAAAGTGGGGTAGGAGAAGACAGTGGGTCTGAACATGAGCAGGTTTCTATCTTTGGCAGAGCAGCTGTGCACCTCCCAGCTCTCCTCCTTAGTGAGGGCTCTGGGGCAGGGTCTGTGTGCCTGCCATTGCACCTCCAGCATACAGCACAGGGGCTGTGAGGTGTAAGTGGACAATGGATATTTGAGTGAACTCTTTCATTCAAATGAATATTTGTTGAATCAAATAAATCAGATCCACCAGGTGAGAGCAGGTGACAGGCACAGCTCCCCCAACCCCTGCCGCATCCGCACGAAACTCTCAGGATAATAAGGTTGTTTACAGAGCGAGGTTTTCAGCCACCTACCATGCGCTGCCAAGCCTCCAGGAAGATGTGGAGACTGGCTGGTACCACCCACAGTTAAGGCACAGCTTAGGAGCCCCCAGGAAGACCAGCTGGAGTGGATTTCCAGGGGCTACCTGGAAACTGGGAGAAGAGAAAAAGCTAAAGGTTTCTGCCTGCACACAGGCCTCTCTTCCACCCTCCCTTTTTTAAAAAATGTGTAACCTCCCATCGCAGGCCCCTTCATTTTCTTCCTTCCTCTCTTTTTCCAGCTCTGGCTAGATTTTTAAAAATGGTTTATGATACCCTCAAGAAAACTCACTGTCTTTACCTGCTAGAATTTCCAGTGAATTGCCAATGAATCTGTTGGTAGAAAACTCCCAGTGCAAGTTAGGGGAGTGGGAAGAAAGGACCAGAGAGAGAGAAAGAGGAAAAAGGAAGGGGAAAATCCCCAGGTGCAGGAGAGAAGAAAGAAAGGGTGGAAATCACGTGCCAGGCATGACCACTGACGAGCATGGTACTGGGAACTTAGCAACACTTCATTTACTCTTTAGAGTCCTTCAAACATCTATGATTACCTGGAATCTATAGTTGAAGAGATTTGAGCAGTAAAATATAAATAACTAATTCACCTAAGATGGTAAATATTGCATAGGGGACCAATCTAATCAGGTCAGATGCCTTCCTCCTCAACCCCTGCTCCGCTGCCTGGCATGAGGGGTCCTGGGATGAGAGAGAGCCAGCCGTTGAATGGACTAGCTTCTGCTCAGGGCTGAGGCCGGCCTGGTACATATCCTGCACCATCCATCCTGGTGGAGACTGTCAGTGCAGAGACACAAGGTGCGTGGGCTGGAAGGCCCAGTTTCCTGGGACATGGTCCATTTGGCTCCTCCAGTGTCAAGTGATCTCTGAGTACCGTCTGATACGTTCATCTCAGCTGTTCAGAAAACCATCAATGCGATCCTACCACTGTCCCTCTTGGATGACAACAGCCCTCTCAGAAACTCAATGTCACGTTTTAGATTTAGCTCTAAGCATGGACAGGAAATGTGGTATGGTCATGCAAACGTTTTCAGGGTTTGGGAAATCAAATCCAAAATGCCTGTGCCTCCCAAGCCAGCTCCTCATGCCCAGCGTTCTCATATTATAAATGGATGCCTTTGAGTTGAAGAGTTGCCTAGTGCAAATATCCTTCATCTGTAGCTATTATTAACATACTAATTCAGCCAGAGTTATTGTGATATCTTTTCCAGGAGAATGACTTGCTGAGATGTAGCATGCATAGATGTGGAGACAGAAGGAGAATTCAAGGGGCAAATCTTTAAGACCACAGTGGGGTTGGGGGGCAGGCTGATGCTCCTGTGGGGGAAAGTACAGGGCTTTGTGTAAAGGGTGGGGACAAGGGGACACAATCATAGAAGCTGGGAAGAGGAAATGTCTGTAAGTGGTCTTTAGAAAAGAGAGTTGCCTTTAGATCATTTAATAGTTGTCAAGTCCAAAGAGGATGCAGGCAGCAGAGAACAATTAACGATGCTTTCAAATTCTCACTGTTTCACCACCCGCCAGGGGCCCTGTCAGAAGGATGGGGATTTTGGGAAAAGGCAGAATTATGTGTCCTCTGAGCTCTCACCTGAGTTCTGGGTCCACAAAGCTCAGGACTCAGGGTCTGGAGAGCATCTAGGAGTCATCGATCTGAGGCATTGCCCTTCATCTCAACTCTTGTGAGGGGCATATGTTGATCATTCCAGTTGTGTTTGCTGGAAATGTCAGCATTATAATGACTAAACAAAGCAGAAGGTCACATCCTCATAGAAGGCTCCCAGAACCAGGCAGTCCAGGGCTCGCTGGCGTCCTTGGCAGTGGGGTTCAAGCCTTCCAGCTGTGCTGCTGGACCACGGTGCAGCACAGTGGGGTCCTGAGCCTGCCCTCACCCATCTCATCCACATCCCAGAGCACCGGAGGAGGAGGGAGGGAAAGAGAGGGTGTCCCCAGTTTAGAAGAACATTTCCCAAGCATCAGACACAACTTTTTGCCTGTGTCTCCTTGGCCTGAACCTAATCACCGGGACACACCTGAGCGGCAAACGTTGCGGACAGAGGTCTTTTCACCAAGGGACGATGTGCTTAGCTGAAATTTTACCTCTAGTAAGAAAAAAAATTGAGACTTTCTACAGGAAAACAACCAACATTCCCTGCTACAAAAGATGCTTTACATGACCCTAAAGACCAGCAAACAGGCTACTAGATATATACCTGTGTTCAAGTTCTGCCTTTAGCTAAAACATCTGTACAATATTCACCAGTGTAAGAAAACACAGCCCAAAGGAATACAAAGGAGCAGATAGTCCTGAGCATTAATGACATTGGATTTTGAGACTTCACAGCTAGAAGCAATGTCATGTAATCCTGAGGTGGAGGAAAGTGATGTTCAGAAAAATACATATTAGAATTCTCGCTCTGCCTCTTGGTATTGAGGGACTTTGGGAAAGTTATCATCTATTTGGAGACAAACCTGCCCCCAGCACCCAACACTCCCGCCCCTGAATGTCTGTCTCCAGAAGTTCCCAGGCGCCATGGGAGATGGTGAAGGCAGCCCCAAGCACTCTCTGGGGAGAGCCCCTGCCTGTGGGGAAGCATGGGAGGCTCCACACCCTCCCCTGCTGAGCCCGTCTGTCTCAGAGGGCAGGGAGCACAACTGCCACAAGACAAAAGTGACGGGGAGGCAAACCGCTGCCCAAACCAAATGCCCAGGAGACGGACTGGTACTTAGCAGAGCCCAGGGGTGTCCCGGAGGGTGATGGGTAGTGTGTTAGGCCTTTCTCGTGTTGCTATAAAGAACTACCAGAGACTGGGTAATTTATAGATTTAATTGGCTCACAGTTCTGAAGGCTATCCAGAAAGCATGGCACTAGCATCTGCTCAGCTTCTAGGGAGACCTCAGGGAGCTTCTAATCCTGGCAGAAGGTGAAAGGGCAGCAGGCAGGTCCCATGGCAAAAGCAGGGGTTGGTGGGGGAGATGCCACCACTTTCTTTTTTATATATATACTTTAAGTTCTGGGGTATGTGTGCAGAATGTGCAGGCTTGTTACATAGGTATACACATGCTGTGGTAGTTTGCTGCACCCATCAACCCATCATCTACATTAGATATTTCTCCTAATGTTATCCCTACCCTAGTTGCCCACCACCTAACAGGCCTTGGTGTGTGATGTTCCCCTTCCTGTATCTATGTGTTCTCATTGTTCAACTCCCACTTGTGAGTGAGAACATGCGGTTTTGTTTTTTCATTCTTGTGTTAGTTTGCTGAGAATGATGGTTTCCAGCTTCATCCATGTCCTTGTAAAGGACATTAATTCATCCCATTTTATGGCTACATAGTATTCCAGTCTGTAAATTTGCCACATTTTCTTTATCTAGTCTAACAGTGATGGACATTTGGGTTGATTCCAAGTCTTTGTTATTGTGAACAGTGCTGTATAAACACACATGTGCATGTGTCTTTATAGTAGAGTGATTTATAATCCTTTGGGTATATATACAGTAATGGGATTGCTGGGTCAAATGGGATTTCTGGTTCTAGATCCTCAAGAAATCACCACCCTGTCTTCCACAGTGCCACAATGGTTGAACTAATTTGCACTCCCACCAACAGTGTAAAAGCGTTCCTGTTTCTCCACATCCTCTCCAGCAGCTGTTGTTTCCTGACTTTTTAATGACCACCATTCTAACTGGCAAGAGATGTTATCTCATTGTGATTTTGATTTGCATTTCTCTAATGACCAGTAATGATGACCTTTTTTCATGTTTGTTGGCCACATAAATGTCTTCTTTGAGAAGTGTCTGTTCATATCCTTTGCCCATTTTTGTGATGGGGTTGTTTGTTTTTTTCTCAAACAATTGTTTAAGTTCTTTGTAGATTCTGGGTATTATAGCCCTTTGTCGGGTGGACAAATTGCAAACTTTTTCTCCCGTTCTGTAGGTTGTCTGTTCACTCTGATGACAGTTCCTTTTGATGTATAGAAGCTCTTTAGTTTCATTAGATATCATTTGTCAATTTTGGCTTTTGTTGCCATTGTTTTTGCTGTTTTGGTCATGAAGTCTTTGCCCATGCCTATGTTCTGAATGGCATTGCCTAGGTTTTCTTCTAGGGTTTTTATGGTTTTAGGTCTTACATTTAAGTCTGTAATCCATCCTGAGTTAATTTTTGTATGAGGTGTAAGGAAGGGGTCCAGTTATAGTTTTCTGCATATGACTCACCAGTTTTCTCAAAGCTGTTTATTAAATAGGGAATCCTTTCCCCATTGTTTGTTTTTGTCAGGTTGGTCAAAGATCAGATGGTTGTAGATGTGTGGCATTATTTCTGAGGCCTCTATTCTGTTACATTGGTCTGTAAATCTGTTTTGGTACCAGTACCATACTTTTTTGGTTACTGTTGCCTTGTAGTATAGTTTGAAGTCAGGTAGCATGATGTCTCCAGCTTTGTTCTTTTTGCTTAGGATTGTCTTGGCTATGTGGGCTCTTTATATTCCATATGAAATGTGAAGTAGTTTTTTTCTAATTCTGTGAAGAAAGTCAATGGTTGCTTGATGGGGATAGCATTAAATCTCCAAATTGCTTTGGGCAGTATGGCTGTTTTCATGAATTTATTCTTCCTATCCATGAGCATGGAATGTTTTTCCACCTGTTTGTCTTCTCTTATTTCCTGGAGCAGTGGTTTGTAGTTCTCCTTGAAAAGGCCCCTCACATCCCCTGTAAGTTGTACTCCTAGGTATTTTAATCTCTTTGTAGCAACTGTGAAAGGGAGTTCACTTATGATTTGGTTCTCTCTGTGTTTGTGTATTATTGATGTATAGGAATGCTTGTGTTTTTGCATATTGATTTTGTGTCCTGAGACTTTGCTGAAATTGCTTATCAGCTTAAGGAGATTTTGGGCTGAGATGATGGGGTCTTCTAAATATACAATCATGTCATCTGCAAACAGAGACAATTTGACTTTCTCTCTTCCTATTTGAATGTGCTTTATTTCTTTCTCTTGCCTGATTGCTGTGGCCAGAACTTCCAATACTATGTTGAATAGGAGTGGTGAGAGAGGGCATCCTTGCCTTACACCAGTTTTCAAAGGGTATGCTTCTAGTTTTCGCCCATTCAGTGTGATATTGGCTGTAGGTTTGTCATAAATAGCTCCTATTATTTTGAGATATGTTCCATCAACATCTAGTTTATTGAGAGTTTTTAGCATGAAGATGGTTGAATTTTATAGAAGACCTTTTCTGCATCTATTGAGATAATCATGTGATTTTTGTCTTTGATTCTGTTTATGTGAGGAATTACATTTATTGATCTGCATATGTTGAACCAGCCTTGCATCCCAGGATGAAGCTGACTTGATCATGATGGATAAGCTTTGTGATGTGATGCCACCATTTTTAAACAGACAGATCTCACAAGAAATCACTCACTGTCATGAGGGCAACACCCAGGAGATGGTACAAACCATTCACGGGAAATCTGTCCCCATGCCAATCACCTCCCATCAGGCCCCACCTCCAACACTGGGGATTATAACTGTGCATGAGATTTAGCGGGGACAAATTTCGGAAGTATATCAGACAGCATCTCATGTGAGGGTTCAGCTCCAGGAGGCCACTGGCCTGCAGGGTCACAGCCCCAAATGCCTTATCCAGCAGGGCCTCTATAGGGGTTTCTCTGTGTCTGGCCAGAGGCCTGCTCTGGTTTCTCCCTTACCTGCTTATCTGCAAACCTCCTGGATATGAACGGCCTAGGGTTGGGATTCAGGAGGGCACAGGGCTCAGTTCATCCAAGGGCAGAGAGCCCAATACGATGTTTCCTTACCCACTGCATCAATTCCCAGGCCCTCTTAGCACACCTTTGAGAACCCCAAAACAATGACCCTCCCAGAACTTAGGCAAGACCTAGGCATACACATGATGGGGCCAGGGATAAGTGGCCTGTTCATGGGTGGTCTTTGGCCACAGACTGGGGAAGCTTCTGCTTCTTATAGTTTGAATACAAGAGACCTGTAACCACCTCTTGTTAGATGAGAAATTCCTGTGTCTCCAAGGTAATGCCACACCTTTTCTTCGTGAGGGGAAAAGCATCCGCAGGAAGCCTATTCAGCTTCCTTCACGGAGAGAGCTGTGGATCCTCCAGGACACCCTAACAACCAGAGAAGAGAAAAGAGCCAGGGACTCGGAGCCAGACACCAGAGGGCCCACACCCAGCTGGAGTTCACACAGATGCCGAGACGATGTGAAGTCAGAAGGCAAGTCAAGGCCTTTATTGATTATGAAGTGGGTTAGGATGGCAGCCAAAACTCGAACCAGATTCCAGGGCTCAGCTCTGGCATTTTCTGTCAACGCCACCTTGAAGACTGGCGTAAGAGTTCTGTGCCTTATAAAGTGGGGTGTTAACAGCACCACTGTCACAGGAGGTATTGGGAGGCTCAGAGGAGTGAATGCACATTTAGTTGCCTAGGAGGTGCTTGGAGGGAATTTGCAATGGTTCTCGCTTTCAGGAAGGAGGCTGGGCAGGTGTCTCCATGGCTATTCTGACCAACTTTGAACTGTTTTGGGGATTGAGTCAGGGCTTCTGCATATGCTTTTCAGGCAATATACTGCACTAATTCAAATGTGGAAACACAGTTGCGCAGCCTCTGCTGACCTGGATTCTTGTCTACCTGGACCACACGCAGACAAGCCACGGCCCAAGTGAGGGATTTCAAGAGCACGGGCACTGTCCTTACCCCAATCTGCCAGTACTCCAGGAAATATCCAGCCTCAAGAACAAGGCCCTGGCCAGACGCAGTGGCACATACCTGTGATCCCAGCACTTTGGGAGGCTGAGGTGGGCAGATCATGAGGTCAGGAATTCGAAACTAGCCTGGCCAACATGGTGAAACCCTGCCTCTACTAAACATACAAAAATTAGCCATGCCTGGTGACAGGCACCCGTAGTCCCAGCTACTCAGGAGGCTGAGGCAGGAGAATCTCTTGAACCTAGGAGATGGAGGTTACAGTGAGTCTAGATCGTACCACTGCACTCCAGCCTAAGTGACAAGAGTGAGACTCTGTTTCAAAAAAATAAAGAGCAAGGAGCAAGGCCCTGAGAAGGACCCTCGGGGGCTGTGGGCACAGAGGTTCCCAGTGTCTGCGATGAGAGCAGGTTGGGAGCAGAAGGGAGATCACAGAGGCCACCTGTGCCTGTGTCAGTGAAAAGAGGTCAGAAGTGGGGCCTGTGGGACCGCAGAGCTCTCTGTGAAGACAGCGTCACGTTGCCTGGGCTGGTCTAGTTGAGAAGACAGAATAAATCAGTCCTGCCAGAGAACTGCAGTGTCCTTTTGCTGGGCCTTTCCCCTAGACCTGGAGTCTACTTCTAGCTGTAAGGAGCAGAAGCACAGGCGGCTTCTGGGTCTAGGGAGGCCCCCAGAGCCCCTCCAAGGTGGAGCCCGGAGCCCGCCAGCCTCCGGGGAAGCTGCAGCCGCCGCTCCTTCCCACCATGCAGGAAGATGGCGCCGGGCTCTGCAGTGGCCCTGCCTCCCCTCGCCGTTAGATGTCTCTGCAATCAATCGAAGCCATCGCCTCTCGCCAGAGTGGGGGTTGGCTGCATTTCTCCTCATAAGGAGAACACCGTTGCCACCCACAGCAAATTAAAATTAAATGCAAAGCTCTTTCCGGGTCAGTTAAACACTGCAGGTCACTGGCTTTCCATTGCTCTCAGAGCATGAAGCAAGCATCATCTCCCAGCTTGCATGTTCTGGGATCCTGTGAATTGCTCACTGAAAGTGAAATACCTCGATTTGTGTGTCTGTGTTTTAAAAGTACTGCATGATGTAGTTCAGACCACAGATTGCAGCAAGGGAGGTACTAAATATCTCAATAAAATCAATTTATAAATGACAAATATGAAGATCAGCCTCTACCTTAGTGGACATGGATTAATAAGTTGTCTGCTTCTCAGACGTTCGTATGCACACAAATCTCCTGGGTCTCTTGTTAAAATGCAAATTCTGCTTCAGTAGAGGTAGGTGGAGGCTTGTGATTCCGCATTTCTAACCACCTCCTGGGTCAGGACTCCGTGGACTGCCACCCACCCGCGGACCAGCCCCAGCTCCCAGCCTGTGTGTACACAGCAAGCTAAGAATGGCTTTCTACATTTTGAAAGGGTTGTAAACAAAAACAAAGGAGACAAAACAACAGGGCCTTGTGTGGCCCAGAAAGGCTGAAGTATTTATGATGTGATCCTTCGCAGGGAATGTCTTCCGACTGCCGAGGCGAGGCTGCTACCCATGGGCCGCATCTGGAGCAGCGAACATTTAGGGTCAGCTCTAAGCTGCATTCTCTTTCAAGCCTCAAACCAAGGCAACATCAAGTTGGAAAAAGATGATGTACTGGAAATGACTATATAGGCACAGATACTATTTCTATGTGTGTCTACATATGCATGTGTAATAAATAGATGATACACAACAGAGACAAGATAGATGACAGAGAGAGGTTAGATGAACAGACAGATGATAGGTATGTAGGTAGATGATAGGTCAATAGATAGGTGGATAAATAGATGACAGAGGTTAGATAGATAAATGATTGACTGCTACCCAAGCGTCAGGTCCATCCCTTAGCCTATTTCTGTACACAGTGAACGAAGAGTTAATTAGACAGATGATAGATAGATAACAGGTAGATAGGTAGATGATAGAGATTAGATAGATATAGCTATAAATGTAGATACAGATGTTGACATAGCTTAAAACTGCTCAAGTCAGGAGATAATGTCCTTAGCTTACTGCAATAGGGGGAGCATCCAGATCCAAGTTCAAGGTCTCTGCAGGGTGGCTTTGCTGCACTTTCATAGGAAGGCATAGGCAGGTTGCAGCGGAGTGATTTGCTCTCGGGATTGTTTTGCAGTCAGGGGAGGTCTCAGTCAGCTGATGGGGAAATGTTTGTCTCTGCGTCTAGCCCATTTCAGGGAATAAGCAACTGTAATCTCAGGCAAGCACTCTTGAGACACAGAAGTGAAGTTGGGGCCTGGGTCTGGCCTGTCAGCAAGTTCAGGAAGAGGGGAAAAGTCAGTGTGGACGCTTGTCACAGCACAGTAGGGATCCTGTGTGGGTCTCACAGGAGTCACAGGGAGGCATGGACAGTGGTTGCTTCTAAGTCATATGGGAGGCGGTGCCTCACTCACATCTACGGATGTGCACAGCTGCAGTTTACAGATGTGCCTTTACGTAGATCATCTGTGAATCCCAGAAACTCCTTAGGCAGCAGTGCTCACATCTTACCGATGTGAAAACCGAGGTCAGTCACCGAGCAGATCTGGAGCTGACCATGAACCTGATCCTTCTCACGATACCAGTTTCATCTTCCTCGGAGGAGTCTGTCCTCACAGACACAGACAGGGATGGACATGGATTCTAGGGCTATTTAAAGTTTCTAACTTAACTTGAAAAATTGCTGCCCCCTCTGAAAACTCTCACTGATACTTTTGGCTAGGGGCAATGATTCCCTTTCTTGATGGGGTGATTTATAGGGGATGTTGCGGGGGAGCATACACCATTTGTATGGCTCTTAAGTAGATTTAGGTACAAAGGTACTAGGGTAAAAATATATATTCCTGAAAGGAGGATTTGCAAAAATATAAATGATCCTATTTCTCTGAAACTGAACTGCATGAAGTGAATAAGCCTCCATGTCTCTTGGTAGCAGAAAAATCATGAACTTCCCAATAATGCAAAGTAACTCAACTCCTTCAAACTTGGACTTCACTTTTTCAGGGTGAATGCTCTCCCGAGCAGATCAGTGCCTCTCCCCATCACTCTTCTCCTCTGTCCTCCTCAATGATTCACGCCCTGGAGTTGTCCTGAGTTAGGGAGATGGGCATCAGCACCGTGGGCTACATTCTGTATGCTGCGGACTCAAGGTCGGGGAGGGTGCATGTTACCAGGATTGCAGTCTTGGTACATGGGCAACCACTGCGGAGATGCACGGTCTTACTGTGGCCTCCAGTCCCAAGGCCAGTCCATTCTGCCTCCTCCAGCTCTCCCACGCTCCCCATCGGCTTGAATTCGCCACTTCTTTTGTGATGGAGGGGTGGGACTTGGCCACGTTCTACTTTTTGCTCCACTATGGAACGTGAGGTAGTTTGAGGAGCTTGCACGTGGTCCATCCCCCACACCCATCTTCCTCAGCCACCACTACCCTACCTCTCAGGTGCCACATGGGATAAAGGTCTTTTCCTTGAGATTTACAGTTCA
Organism: Cacajao melanocephalus; assembly: GCA_963573385.1. Taxonomy (NCBI): domain Eukaryota; kingdom Metazoa; phylum Chordata; class Mammalia; order Primates; family Pitheciidae; genus Cacajao; species Cacajao melanocephalus. The sequence continues at coordinate 75,349 of CAUYLG010004494.1, forward strand.
TAGGCTATTCATTCAGTGGTGAGACAAAAGTCCCATTCTTCTCAGGTTCTGCCCTTAATCTACACTTTCTCCAGTGTTTCTGCAGAACCTTCCTGTGCCCAAAAGAAGGTCTTCAGGAGAGGGCTCCAGGCCCTTTGTCATGGACCCAGCAGGTGTCTGGAGCTCCAGCTATGCATGCTGGTGAAAGTCTTACATCCCTTTCAGTGGGGGTGCAGCTCACAGGACATCAACTGTTTCTTCCTACGTTGTGGCTTATGTTATAAAAATCTATACTCAGTTGTCTAAGACCTAGCATGTTAGAATCCATAAATCCATTTTTATCACAAAATAAAACCTGGCTCCTATAAAAGAAAGTGTTGATTTCAAGACAAATTGTGTTTTCATAGATTTCCAAAGGTCTATCCAGCACCTTCATAGGCTTCTGTCTCCTGCAGGCCTTGGTGGTCCCTTTGTGGTACCTCATGTGGGCAGATCTCGGGCTGCCCGAGGATGGGGAGGGTGGGACAAAGGCCTGAACATGTGAATTGCTTAAGACCAAATGCAATTCCTCTTCACAGGCATCTAAGCTCGCCCTTGACTCTAAACCACAATTTCAGGCTTCAGCTGCCTTGGTATCACTGAGGAGCTTGTTGAAAATGCACATTCCTGAGCTTTCCCCAGATTTTCCAAACCAGGGAGTGTGTTTTTAGCAGAGGTCATGCTTAGATGCTTTTGATGAGGATTGACTGAGAACTGCCTCTCAGAAAAGCTCTTAGCATCAGGCGTTATGGGAGGGGTTCTTCCCGCCTCAGCATTGCTTGTGGCACTGAGCTAAGGGGTGAGAAAGCGGTGGCTGTTTAAAGGAGAACTTGCTCATCCAGACCCCAATGGGCATCTGTTTTTTATTTTTATTTTGCTCTGTAGGCATTAAAACAAGCATTTCCAGACCCTACGTGGTGAAACCCAAGAACCATGAGTGAGCCAGACACATTGTAAAGGAACCAGAAAAAATGGACATTAAGTATTTTTAAGACTTTATTTAACCTTTAAATGCCATTAAAGAGATGCAACCAGGACTCTGGGCTGAGGATAACAATTGCTCACCTGCTTTTCACACACAGAGGGTTGTTGCACCCAGGGAGGCTGCCTGCTGAGACGCGGCAGACGACATCTTCAGGCCCAGGGTGGAGTTTGCCCCTGCCCTCTCCTGGCACCCTCAGCGCTCTGGGCACTGGCCCTGTGTATGTGTGGCCTGCCTATGCCAAGGGAGCAGCTTCCACACAGGACGCTTTCTCAGTCCTCCCTGAAGAGAGGCCATGTCCACTCCAGGTTGTTGCAAAATGCAGACCTATGACGATGGTGGTGTCTGGGCTCTGCCATCTCTGTCCCGCTGCATGGGTGTGTCTCCTGCTTCCTGCATCTGCTGTGGGGCAGCTGTGGAGCTCTAGAGAAGGGCTGGGCAAGGTGGCTGCTCTGATACATCTCTGCATCCTTCCTTATTGGCCAAAGCGGGGAGTTGGATTAGTAAGCGTTTTCTAACAGGCTCCTATGACCTGGCCTCCATCTTCTCTCTGTCCCTCCTGTCCCATATCCAGCACTCTATCCCCAGGCTCACTAACCAAGCGCAGCCAGCTCCCCATCCACTCTGCCTGTCTCTGTCCCTGCCCGCTCTCCCAGGCCGACCTAAGCTGAGGCCCTTCCCGGATGCTCAGCCAAAGAGACATGCTCTCCTGACGACCTCCTTCACTTCGTCTGCACATCAGTGCAAGAGCAGCTCCATGCGAATGTGCCATTGTCTGATTCTGTGTTTATTTTCCTAACCCTTTGAGGGAAGGGAAGAGCTTGTTTAGGGCAAGTGTTTGTCACACAGCAAGCGCACCACGAACCGCTGAGTGAACACCAGAGGCAGCTGATCTGGACACAGAGCAGCTACTGCAGCCCACACACACACACTCATGCCTTGTTATACTCCATCTGTTTCTGTATAGATGCGTCATCTCATGGAAATATGTCTATAATACACTACCTGTATGCTATGCCCTATGTTATAGATTATATAGGCATGTACTATATGATTCTATACAGTAAGCCCTGAACAGCACAGGGATTAGGGGCATCAAAGCCCCTCCATAGTGAAAAATATGCATATAACTTTTTTTATTATACTTTAAGTTCTGGGGTACATGTGCAGATCGTGCGTGATTGTTACATAGGTGTACATACACCATGGTGGTTTGCTGCATCTATTGCCCTGTCATCTGCATTAGGTATTTCTCCTAATGTTATCCCTCCCCAATCCCCCCACCCCCTGCTATCCCTCCCCCAGCTCTCCCACCCCCTGACAGGCCCTGGTGTGTAATATTCCCCTCCCTATTTCCATGTGTTCTCATTGTTCAATACCCACTTATGAGTGAGAACATGTGGTGTTTGGTTTTCAGTTCTTGTGTCAGTTTGCTGAGAATGATGGTTTCCAGCTTCATCCATGTCCCTACAAAGGACATGGACTCCTTCCCTTTTATGGCTGCATATTATTCTATTCTGTATATGTGCTACATTTTCTTTATCCGATCTATCATTGATGGGCATTTGGGTTGGTTCCAAGACTTTGCTATTGTGAACAGTGCCACAATGAACGTATGTGTGCATTGGCTCCCCCAAAATTTAACTACGAATAGCCTACGGTTGGCCAAATGCCTTACAGATAACATGAAGCTAGGAAAAAGAAAACATCAAGAAGATCATACGAAAGAGAAAATATATGTACTATTTAGTAAGTGGAAGAGGATCGTTATAAAGGTCTTTCTCCTCGTCTTCTCCACACTGAGGGGGCTGAAGGAAGAAGGACGCGTTGGTGTTACTGTCTCCAGAATGGCAGATGCAGAAGGATATCCATGTTTACATGGACCCATGCAGTTCAAACCCACGTCGTTGAAGGGTCAGTGCTATATGCAATATCCTGTTATATCTTGTATGTGTGTTTATGTATAATAACTGTATTTGCCGGGGCTTTCTAGAGGGACAGAACGCATAGGATAGATGTATATATGAGCAGAGTTTATGAGGAGAATTGACTCATATGATCACAAGGTAAAGTCCCAGGCTGTCCTCATGCTGGAGAGCCTGGAAGCCAGGCTCAGCACCAAAACCTCAAAAGTAGGGAAGATGACAGTGTGGCCTTCAGCCTGTGGCCAAAGGCCTGGGAGCCCCTGACCAACCCCTGGTGTGAGTCCAAGAGTCCAAAAGCTGAAGAGCTTGGAGTGTGATGTTCGAGGGCAGGAGACATCCAGCACGGGAGAAAGGTGAGGCCTGAAGACTCACCCATCTCGTCTTTCTATGTTCCTCTGCCTGCTTTATCTAGCCACACGGGCAGCTGATGAGATGGTGCCCACCAAGACAGAAGGTGGGTCTGCCTGTCCCCGTCCACTGACTCAAATGTGAATCTCCTTCAGCGACACCTTCACAGACACACCAGGAACAACACTTTGCATCCTTCAGTCCAATCAAGTTGACACTCAATATCAACCATCACAACAACTACATACATCACATATTGTATGCTATACATACTTACCTTTTTCAATGTGGCAGTATGGCAGTGGGTACTCCCAGCACCTGTTCAGATCTCATTTATATCTAAGCCCTCTTTCTAGACACCCTGCTTCAGCAGTCCGATCTGTGGAGTATGCGTGACCAGGACATCTTAGCCCTAACCACCAGCAGGACGTGTTCACACATCATTAGAGAAGGACCAGCCTCTGGCTCCTTGGAGGCAGTCACTCAGTTTTCTCCTCTCCTTGGGTCTCATCTCCTCGCTCAGAGCAGGCACCCCGAGAGCACAGTTCTTGAACTAGATCTGTTTGCTTCCTCTTAGCTCCTGACATTGCCCCAAGCGCCTTTGTCTCCTCATTTATACTTGCTGGCTGGCTGGCTGGATGAATAGCTGTCTGTCTGGAGGATACTGAAGTATAGGGCAAGAGGCTGAAGGTCAGGTAGACACGAATTTGAACTCTGGTCTTGTGCAGTCTCAGGCAGTTTACCGAAAAATTCCTGAGCTTTAATTTTTCCATCCATAAAATGGAGAAATTAATATCTAACCTTGAAAAATTGTTGAAAGGATAAATGAAATACTATGCCTGTTTTGCATATATGCCATGTGACCCCGGATAGATACTGGCTCTTTAATACAAGTGTTTAGGTTAGTACAACAATACTATCCTGAGATTCTTTGATTTCTGGATCTTGTTAACAGGAAACATTGGTATACAATGCAGGAAAGACAATGAAAAATATGATTTAAACCAGGATCCAAAGTTATAACTAACTAAATCTACTTAAAAACCTCCCTGGTAATAGCTCACAGTACTGAAGGAAAATGTAGACGCTTCAGTATTAACTCAGAGTGAGCCAAGGAGGTAATACAGAGCCATCTCCCAGTACGAAATGAACACCTAACCAGGTGTTGCTGGAGCAGATGAGAGGCAGGTGCATTGAGAGGAACAGGCCCACTCTGAGAATGGATAGCATGGGAGGGGCTGGGCTTCATGGGTTAGACAGCATCTAGGAGAATAACTGCCAGTATCTGCTTGACTTCAGGCACCTGGCAAGTTCTGAGACCTTCCCCAATGGCCGCAGGCCCATGAGGCCCTTCGGTGAGCATAGGGGTATCTGTCAGGTAACAGCAGGAGCTCAGTAAGTGGCTGTGAAATCAAGTTATTGGTGAGAGGGCACAACAGAACTAGAATACCAAGAGAAATAGGAGAAAAGGTTCAGATTTTTATCTGTAGTCAGGCAGAGCCCATGAGGGTCTATTTTCAGGAAACAAACTGAGCGGTCAAAACTGCATTTTTGTTCCAAATAAATAGGGAGGGGTGAGCACTGGTTCATGATGTGCTGAATTGAGGACAGATGAATGAAGAGTAACTCCTGCTGCTGCTGCCAGCGTGTTGTATGGCTCTGGCCAAGGGGCTGAGGGTGCAGCTGCCAGGCCCAGGCAGACTGAGCCCCTCTGCAAACCTCCTCCCCAGGGCAGCTGCCCACGTGGGCTACCAGGAGCCCCTGGATCCTGAGAGGCCAGGTGGAAGGGAGCATGCCTGAGAGCCTGGAGAGGTGCAGCTGACTTTGCATAAAAGAAACATAAGCTTTAGTTTTGCAGCATCACACAGATTTCAGCGTTTGCTTGTTACCCGGCATAACACAGCCAAGCTGACTCATCCCACATGCCTTGATGGATGAAGCCCGGCACAGGCGGAGAGATGCATGTTCTAATCCTCCTCCAGGTGACTCCAGAGCTCAGTGTTCTTGCCTGTCAAATTAGAACATGAGTGCTAAGGAAGTGTCACCAGTGCTATGTTGTTTCTCTGACTCCCACCAGACAGACCAACTGACATGAACCCCACCTGCGAGTAGATGACGGTGGTGATGGTGATGATGGTGGTGAGTGATGCTGCCGGCTGGCATGGTATGTTAACAGAATGTTAAGTAGTCATTTCAGCAGAGAGCCTAAGGCAACAGAGATCAGACACCAAAGTGAGTTTTGTAAGTGGTCACTCTATAAAAACAGCAAAGTAAAAAGATATATAAATTGTTTGCATGACAAAAAATAATCCAAACTAACAATGTATATTAGACTATTCCCACATTGCTATAAAGAAATAACTAAGACTAGGTAATTTATAAAGAAAAGAGGTTTAATTGTTCACAGTTCTGCAGGCTGTATAGGAAGCATAGCAGCTTCTGCTTCTGGGGAGGCCTCAGGAAATGTTCAAAGTGGGAGGAAGCACTTTACATGGTTAGAGCAGGAGGAAAAGAGAGCAGGGAGGTGCCACAGACTCTTAAACAACCAGATCTCATGAGAACTCTATGACAAGAACAGCACCAGAGGGTGAAATCTTCCTCAATAATCCAATTACCTCCCGCAGTGTGTGGTACCTCCCCGCAACCTTCAACATTGGGGATTACCATTCAACATGAGATTGGGGCAGGGACACAAATCCAAACCTGACACCTCCCAAATCTCACGTCCTTCTCACATTTCAAAATACAACCATGCCTTCCCAACAGTCCCCCAAAGTCTTAACTCATTCCAGCATTAATTCCAAAGTCCAAAGTCTCATCTGAGATTAGGAAGTCACTTCTACCTCTGAAACTAACATAAAAAAAAAAAAAACAAGTTAGTCTCTTCCAAGATACAATTGGGGTACAGGCATTGGGTAAATACATCCATTGCAAATGGGAGGAATAAGCCAAAAGACAGGGGTTACAGGCCCCATGCAATCCGAAACCCAGCAGGACGGTCACAAAACTTTAAAACTCCAATACAATCTCCTTTGACTCCATGTCTCATACGCAGGCCACATCGATGTAAGGGGTGGACTCCCAAGGCCTTGGGCAGCTCCATTCCTGTGGCTTTCTAGGGTTCAGGCCTGGTGGCTGCTCTCACAGGCTGGGCATTAAGTGTCTGTAGCTTTTCCAGGCACAAGGTGCAAGCTGTCAGTGGATCGATCACCCTGGGTCTGGAGGATGGTGGCCCTCTTCTCGCAGCTCCACTAGGCAATGCCCCAGTGGGGACTCTTTGTAGGAAGTCTAACCCCATATTTCACCTCCACACTGCCCTAGTAGAAGTTCTCCATGAGGGCTTTTCCAGTGCATCAGGCTTCTCTCTGGACATCTAGGCTTTTCCATATATCTTCTGAAATCTAAGTAGAAGCTCCCAAACCTCAGCTCTTACAGTTCATGCACTCACAGGCTTAACATCTTGTAGAAGCCACCAAGGCTTACATCTTGCACCTTCTGAAGCAGTGACCCAAGCTGTACCTGGGGCCCTTTGAGCTGAAGTTGCAGCTGGAGTGGCTGAGATGCAGGGAGCAGCGTCCCAAGGCTGTGCAGTGCGGCAGGGCCTTGGGCCTGGCCCATAAAACCTTTCTATCCCTCTAGGCCTCTGGACCTGTGATGGGAAGGGCTGCCTGGAAGGTCTCTGAAATGCCTTCAAGGCCTTTTTCCCATTGTCTTAGCTATCCGTACTTTGCTCCATTTTATTTACACAAATTTCTGTAGCCTGCGTGAAATCCTCCCCGTGAAAATGAGCTTTTCTTTTCTACTACATGGCCAGCCTGCAAATTTTCCAAACATTTGCACTCTGCTTCCTCTTGAAATATAAGTTCCAATTTCAGTACATTTATTTGCTCATGTATATGAGCATACACTTTTAGAAGCGGTCAGGCCACATCTTGAACACTGCTTAAAAAATCTGGAGACAACAGATGCTGGAGAGGATGTTGAGAAATAGGAATACTTTTACACTGTTGGTGGGAGTGTAAATTAGTTCAACCACTGTGGAAGACAGTGTGGCGATTCCTCAAGGATCTAGAAATAGAAATTCCATTTGACCCAGCAATCCTGTTACTGGGTATATACCCAAAGGATTATAAATCATTCTATTATAAAGACACATGCACACGTATGTTCATTGCAGCACTGTTTACAATAGCAAAGACCTGGAACCAACCCAAATGCCCATCAATGATAGATTGGACAAAGAAAATGTGGCACATATACACCATGGAATACTACGCAGCCATAAAAGATGATGAGTTCATGTCCTTTGCAGGGACGTGGATGAATCTGGAAACCATCATTCTCAGCAAACTGACAAAAGAACAGAAACAAACACTGCATGTTCTCACTCATAGGCAGGTGTTGAACAATGAGAACACACGGACATAGGAAGGGGAGTGTCACACACTAGGGTCTGTTGCGGGGGCTAAGGGAGGGACAGCAGGGGGTAGGGAGGTTGGGGAGGGATAACATGGGGAGAAATGCCAGATATAGGTGATGGGGGGATAGAGGCAGCAAACCACTTTGTCATGTATGTACCTATGCGACAATCCTGCATGATCTGCCCATGCACCCCAGAGCCTAAAGCACAATTTAGAAAAAAAAGAAAGAAATTTCTTCGACCAGATACCCTAAATCATCACTTTCAAGTTCAAAGTTCTACAGATCCCCAGGGCATGGGCTCAATGCCTCCAAGTTTTTTTGTTAATGCACAACAAAAGTAATCTTTGCTCCAGTTCCAGTAAGTTCCACATTTCCATCTGAGACCTCCTCAGCCTGGACTTCATTGTCCATGTCACTATCAGCATTTGGATCACAACAATTTAACAAGTCTCTGGGAAATTCCAAATGTCCCCTCATCTTCCTGTCTTCTGTGTCCTTCACACTCTTCCAGTCTCTGCCTGCTACCCAGTTCCAAAGCTGCTTCCACATTTTCAGGTATCTTCATAGCAATCTTCCACTCCTCAGTACCAATTTTCTGTATTAGTCCATTTTCACATTTCTATAAAGAAATACCTGAGACTGGGTAATTAATTAAAAAGAAGAGGTTTAATTGGCTCAAGTTCTGCAGGCTGCACAGAAGGCATATCAGCTTCTGCTTCTAGGAGGCCTCAGGAAACTTTCGGTCATGGTAGAAGGTGAAGGGGAGTAGGTATGTCACATGGCTGAAGCAGAAAAAAGAGAGAGAGGAAGGAGGTGCCACATGCTTTTAAACAACTTTATCTCGTGAGAACTCTAGCACAAGAACAGCCCTAAAGGGAGAAATATACCCCCCTGATCCGATAACCTCCCATCAGACCCCATCTTCAACATTGGGGATTACAATTTGACATGGTATTTGAGCAAGGGCACAAACACAAACCGTATCACAAGGTCTGTCTGAACTGGTGAGCTTACTGCATTTGGAGGTATTTAGATCACTAGCACATTTGCAGTTGTCTCCATCATCTTACCGTTTTGCATTCTGTCTGCTCTGGACTTTTTTTGTCTCCTTTTTTTCGAACTTTTTCTTAATTTAGGCTGAGATTTTTACTCTGCCCTATTTTCTGTTTTTCTCTCTACTGATATAAAATTTGTACAATCCATTTTTATTTTGACTAACCTTGGTAATTGCTATGCAAATTCAATATAATAACATCTAGAATTAAATAAACTATAGAAACCCTGAAAAATAACTTAGGCAATGTCATTCTGGACACAAGAATGTGCAAAGTTGTCATGACAAAGATGCTGAAAGCAACTGCATCAAAAGCAAAAACTGACAAATAAAATCTAGTTAAAGAGCTTCTGCACAGCAAAAGAAACTATGGACAGAATAAACAGGCAATCTCAAGAATGGGAAAAAAATGTTTGCAAACTATGCACCTGATAAAGGACTGATACTCAGCATCTACAAGGAACTTAAGCAAATTTATGAGGAACAAAACAAATAACCCCATTAGAAAGTGGCAAAGGAAAGGAACAGATACTTTTCGAAAGAAGACACACATGCTACCAACAAGCATGTGAAAGAAAGCTCAACATAACTGGTCATTAGAGAAACGAAATTCAAAACCTCAGAGAGATCCCATCACACACCAGTCAGAATGGCTATTATTAAAAAGTCAAAAAGTAACAGGTGCTGGTGAGGTTGCAGGGAAAGAGGAACACTTATACAGTGTTAGTGGAAGTGTGAATTAATTCAACCATTGTGGAAACCAGTGTTGCAATTCCTTAAAGATCTAGAAACAGAACTACCATTTGACCCAGCAATCTCATGATTAGGTAGATACCTAAAGAAATTGAAAGCATTCTACAGTAAAGACACATGCATGTGTATGTTCATCTCAGCACTCTTCACGGTAGTAAAGACATGGAATCAACCTAAATGTCTCTCAGTGGTTGACTAGATAAAGAAAATGTGGTACAGATACACCATGGAATACAGTGCAGCCATAAAAATGAACAAGATCATGTCCTTTGCAGGAAGATGGATGGAGCCAGAGACTATCATCCTTAGCAAACTAACGCAGAAACAAAAACAAATACCGCATGTTCTTACTTATAAGTGGGAGCTAAATGATTTGAACAAATGGACACATAGAGGGCAATAACAGAACTGGGGCCTATCAGAGGGTGGAGGGTGGGAGAAAAGAGGATCTGGAGAAATAAATAACGGATACTAGACTTAATACCTGGGTGACAAAATAATCTGTACAACAAATTCTCATGACACTAGTTTACCTATATAACAAACATGCACATGTACCTCCAAACTTAAAAGTTAAAAAATATAAAGGAAAATAAACAGAAAAAAAGAATATCTTAAAGGTCTTTCAGATTAAAAAAAAACTTTAATCACCATCACTTTCCTCACATCCTCACATGATCCTTCTCAACGATTTCAAGGTATCTCCTCTTTTTAACTCTTGCATTGATCATTGTTCTTATTCTTAATTTATAGAGGCAGTGTTTATTTTGAGGCTACATATTTATTTTCATTTTATGGATTTACCATTTGCTTTTATTTCAGATGCTTCTTTGGGGATCATTTTTCTTTTCTCAGAAGCATATCCTTCAGACAGTTCTTTAGTTTAGAATTCTTGATGAAATATCCTACTTATTTATTTAATGGCATTTCTTTGTTTGTACTGAAAAGACATCTTTGCTGAGTAAAAATGCTTTTCTATCAACATTTTGAAGATATTGCTTCATTATCTGCATGGTTGCTCTTGAGGGGTCTCTTATCTTTCTAATTTTTTAAAGATATCTGAAAATGTCGAAGCAGGGGTCTCTTATCTTTCTATTTTTTTCTAATAAAAATCCTTTATTTTGCCTTAGCATCTTCTCCTTGGCTTTGATGTTTTGCAGTTCACTAAAATGGAAATAGGCAAATATTTCAGTAACTCTTCCTGCAGAGGATCCATAGTGCCTCCTGAAACAGGCACACGTCATGCTTTTTATTATTTCTAGAAAATTTTGAGGCATTAGCTCTTCAGATTGCTTCTCTTCCATTTTTCCTCTTTCCTCTTTTCTGGACGTTAATTGTATATGAAGCCTTCTCTCCTTTCTTGTCCTTCATATCTCAACTTACAATTCATATCTTCTCATTTCTATAAACTTTTTTGACCTTTCTTTAATTTCATTCTTTTTTTATAACCATGACTCACTGGGCACTTAATTCATCCACTGAGTTATTTATAATTTTTAGTTTAATAAATCACAGACTTAATATACATTATGTATAAAACCCATTTTATTATGTAAATATTTATTATAAATGAAAAATAGATTTTTAAGTTTCTAGATGTTTCTTTCATATGTTTTTTCCAGCTTTTTAAAGTATAATTGACAAATAAAAACCACATATATCCAAGCTCTACAACATGACACACTGATGTAAGTATACACTGTGAAATGACTATGATAATCAAGTTAATTAACATACTCATCTCATGTAGTTACTACTTTTGTGTGTGTGTGTGTGTATGTGTGTTATGCATGTATATTGAGGACACTTAAATCTGCTCTTGGTAAATTTAAAGTATACCATACAGTATTATTGTTATGTTATTATTGTTACAACAAGGTCTTGCTCTGTTACCCAGGCTGGAGTGTAACAGCCATCTTAGCTCATGACAGCCTCCAGCACTTGGCCTCAAGCAATCCTCCTGCCTCAGCCTCCCAAAGCACTGGGATTACAGATATGGGCCACTGCCTGGCCTACACAATAGCACCTTATTAACCATAGTCACCACACTGTGCATTAGACCCCCAGAACCTATTTGTCTTAGAACTGAAATCTTACACCACCTGACATTTCCCGACTTCCCCACTCCCAACCTCTAGCAACCACAATCCTACTCTCTGCTTCTGTGAGTTCAACCTTTTTAGATTTCACATGTGCGTGAGATCATGTAGTGCTTGCCCTTCTCTGCTGGGCTCCTTCAACTTAGCAGAATATCCTCCAGGTTCATCCATGTTGTCATCAATGGCAGGATTCCCTCCTTTTTCATGGCTGAGTGATACTCCATTCTGTGTGTATGCCACATTTTCCCGTCCTTTCATCTGTTGATGGGCATGGAGGTGGTTTCCACCTCTGGGCTACTGCATAATAATATGAATGCTGCAATGAACATGAGGGTGCAGTGATCACTTTCAGACACTGATTTCATTTTCTTTGGTTATACATCTGGAGATGGGATCACATGGTAGCTCTATTTAAAAATTTTTGTATTTATTTTCAAATTTATCCACAAGCTTCTTGCTGCCTGCTCACTTTTGCAATTTTACCTTCTATTTCTCTGAATATCTATGCACACTTCTACTGTCTGAAAATTCTGGTGTTTGCAAACCTTGGGAATATTCATTTTCCTTGCTTTTTCCCCTGACTTCTATGCATGGTGACTTTCTTGGTGGACATTGTTGTAACTCTGCCTGGGATGGCCCTGTGGCCCTAAATTAGGACTGTTTCCCCTAAGAAGATGTGCTTCTTCTAGCAGCCAGGGTGAGGTGGGGGGACCTGCTAGGACCACTTCAGCCTGGACTGTAGTTTTGTGCTTTGTCACTGTTCTGCTGTAAGCATCCACCCCGGGAACACCCCTCCTGACAGCTCTGTGTCGAGGTCATAGTTTTGTGATATTTTTCACAGGGATGGGGTGAGGGCTGGGCGGTGGCTCTTTAGGCGCTCTTGTGGCAGCAGAGTGATGAGTTATTATTGGATTGGAATCATCTGCATTCCTGAACTGTGCAGGCAAAGAACACATGCATGCTTCCGTTGGACCACAAGCAGCCGCCATGCATGAGGTCAAGCTGTCATGGGATCGTTGTAGATCTTGTGTGAGAAGATGTGATGGAAGAGATGGAGACTCCATTGAGCCCCAGGCTGGGAGACAACAAGGGACAGTCACGCGGGAGAGCTACTCACCTACATGAGTCACGCGGGAGAGCTACTCACCTACATGGAAGGCATCGCAGGCGAGGGCAATGCCTCAGCACCGGGAGGATGAAACACACGCACTTTGCACGGTGAGGGAGGAAAAGAGGAGTCTGATGGAACGAAGAGGAAAAGAACCACGCCCCTCTTAGCCGGCAACCACTCAGCTCCAATGAGCACCACCTGGGGAAGGGCAGCAGCCTGACCTTCAAATCAAGTTTGGAGAAATGGAGACAGGAAATTTGGCAGAGGTGGCTTTTAGGAGTTACAGCAGGGAAGGGAAGATTAAGTCACATTTTCTCCAGTTTAATCAACCCATGGGCATCTTTTGTTTTCCTAAAATGATAATAATAAAAAAGATGAAGTTTGCAATATAATTTAAAAAGCACAATATATCCCTACTCTCAGGAACAACGTATAGTGTTTAAAAGCGGTAAAACATGTCACTCACCAGCGGCCTTAACTTTTCTCTCTCCTCTTGTCTTTTTGCAAAAGCAGAACTTTTTGCAGTTGACCGTGACTGTCCTGCACAAAGTTTGTAAGTTCACAAGGGAGGCAAACATTTAATTGCAAATCATGTCCATGCTGGTTAAAATTGAACCCATCTTCCCTTCACACCATCCCAGTTACTTTCCTTTCTTTCCATGACGAGGAGATATGCAGTGTCCGGGGGGAGCCATTGCAGAACAGCAGGAGGACCAGGACACTGCTGTGGCTGCATTCAAGTTCTGTGGCTGCATTCACGTTCTGTGGCTGCTGTCATACAGGACCACACACTGCAAGTCTCAAAACAAGAAAAAATGTGTTATCTCCCAGTTCTGGAAGCCAGAAGTCTGAAATCAAGGTGATGGCAGGGCTGTGCTCTCTCTGAAGGCCCCAGAGGAGGATCCCTCTGATAGGGACTAAATTGTGTCTACCCAGAATTTCTAGGTTGAAGCCCTACCCCCATGTGACTCTGTTTGAAGGTGGGCCCTTCATGGAGGTAATTAAAGTTAAGTGAGGTCATAAGGGTGGGACCCTAATGCAGTAGGACTGTGACCTTACAAGGAGAGGAGGGACACCAGAGCTGTCTCTCTCCAGGCACACAAAACCCATGTGAACACACGGCAAGAAGGCACCACCTCCAAGCTGGGAAGTAGGACTCGCCGGAAACTAACCCTGACAGCTCGCTGACTTGGACTTCCTAGGCCCCTGGACAGTGGGAAACACATGTCTGTGGTTGAAGCCACCCAGTCTGTGGCATTTTGTTACAGCAGCCTGAGCTGGCTCATACACCTCCTGCCTCTTCCACCTCCTGGGGGTCCCGGGTGTGCCTTGGCTATGGCCCTGCAGCTCCAATCTCTGCCTCCGCTGCACACGGCCTCCTCTTCTGCCTCTAGAATACTTATTATATTTAAGTCCCACCCAGATTGCCAGGCGTGATCTCATCTACAGATCCTTAATCCACAGAGATCCTTTTCCCAAAAGGGTCATGTTTGAGGGTTTCAGGAGTGAGGACACAGTCCCACTTCAGTGGTGTCCACTCGCGTGCCTGTCTGCTCACCTGTGCATGTGGAGGATATTCACTGAGGGCCTCCGGGGTGCAGATCACTGCTCTGTCTTCTGTCCAAGTGCCTCTTCCAGGGGAACCTGTTCTCCTGCAGCACATGGGGTGGCATAAATTCACTTTATTTGATTTACGGAAACCTAGGTTTTGTTCTAAAACCTGAGCCTCTGAATTTATTTTCATCTCTTTCGCTCCCAGGTTTGTGAACTCTGTAATGAGTGAGGAGGCTTCAGTGATTCCTCAGATCCTGTCAAGTTTTATAACATTATAAAGTTCCTCACCCCATCCTCAGATACCAGGATTTCATTCCACTTCTCTAACAGCACAACACATATCTAGAAAGCAGGGACCCAGGACACATCTTCTCCAGCGGGTCCCCCTGTCCCTGCCACAGAGCTGGGGACTGGTCCCTCCCTCCAACTGAGCACTGCTGTGCCCATGGTGCGGTGCAGGTCACGCTGGAGTCTGCTGACCTCCACAACAGCCTTTGTTCGTTGGGAACCTGGTGTTTATTTGCAAGTTTTGGACATCTGGCATGCTGGCTGGCACAAAATACACACTCAACAAAGCCCAGGGAACAGGAGTACAAGCAGCTCTCTGCCGTCTGCAACAGAAGCTGCCAAGTCTCATGAAGGCTGTTAGGCTGGCTTTGAGCTGATAACTGGACTGTGGGTACAGTGTAACTTGAGCACTGAGGGGTTGCTCCCGTGGCAGGATTTGCCTCTGTATTTGCAGCAGAGTGGACGGCACATGTCTGGCTTGCACTGCACATGGCTGAGCTCCTGTGCTCCCTACCACCCTCCCCATTGCCCCTCTGGGGCTGGCGCAGGGTCCGGTTCCTCCTCTGTTAACCTCCCTGGGTCTTGTATCTATTCCCAAATGCTGTGTTTTCCCCTATACACTTTCAGAAGGCAGAGATGTGGCCTCTGTGACCCTCCAAAGGGCTGGACTTCCCAGTTAGCTCTGCAGGGCCTGACAGGGGAGTCTGGCTGTGGTGTGTGGATGCCCTTACGAGTTGTGGGGAGCTGGGCACTGGAGCTGACTTTACATCCATCTGTGAGTGGGCATGAGCCCATGAGGACAGATGGACACCAGCCCAGGCCCATCCCAGGGACAAGGTGACCTCTGCATCTAAGGGTTTAAATGTTGCTGTTGACTCTGGGCGGTGCTTGCAAACCACTGTCTATGGAAGCCTCAGGAGCCCTCTCGGTGCTCTCCTTAAGAAAGGGGCGTTTTCCTAATGCATCCAGCGTGTCCAGTGGATACCCGGGAGGAGCTTGGCCCCACTTGACTCCGGAGGCCGAGCTGTGTGAGCTGGGGGAGGAGCCCTTCACTGAGGACGGGGAACAGGCAGTGGCATCGGCCCGATGTTCAGCTGAGGAAGATCCCTTTTCTCCTAGGCCACTTCTGTGCCATTTTTTTTCCTGGGAGCTCTCACTAGCCAACCATTTATGGTACACTCAATCGCAGCACATCCTTATCCTGATACACTTGTTAATATCCGTAGATTCTTCTTAGATAGAACGGCATGAGCAAAGACAACTTCAGCCTTTTACCTCTATGATCTCATTTAATCTCCTAAGAGCCACGCGAATCATCGATGACTTCCTTCCTGATGCAGTATGTGGCCTGGTAGGCCAGAGTCTGTCCTCCGGGTGATGTGTTCACATCCTGCCTTCTGGAACCTGTGGTGTATGCTGATTTGGAAGCAGGTTCTTTGCAGGAATAATGAAGATGAGCTTGGGCTCTACTCCAGCTCAGAATGTCTTTACAAGAGTAGAGAAATGTGGACACGGACACACAGAATATGCCACGTAAAGACACAGCCACATAGGGAGGACTGTGTGAGGAGGGAGGCAGACGTGGGAGCGATGAAGCCACAAGCCAAGGAGCAGCGGGGGCCTCCAGAGCCGGAGAGGCAGAAAGGGTCCTCCCCGAGGGCCTTGGGAGGGACACGGCCCTTAGATGTCTTGACCTTGGACTTTTCACCCCTCTGTCTGTGTGACTTGTTACAGCAGCCCAGAGAAGCTAGTTCTGACGGGTGAGGGAGACGCAGCACCTGCAGCGGTGCCCAGATGTGAACCGGGGAGGGGGCAGAGGCAGAGCCGATGAGCACCGTGTGCCTCCAGGGTCGCGACTTCCCTTTCTCCAGCGGCAACGTGGCACCTCCTCGCAGGGCCCCCTTTTGAGGGTATCCGCTTTGACTCCTTAAATACACAGAAGGGACATATTTAAAGGCAGGAACCCCAACTCCTAGATTTCTTCATCTATAAAATATGAATAATTGTAACTACCCTGATGCTGTTCACGCAGCTTCGTGAGGAAACTCGCAGGTGGTTCTGGGTGCCGGACAGGCCTGCAGGGAACGCTCAGCAGATGCTGTTAGTGGGGCTGTCAGTCCTGTGCCCCAGCACGGAGCCGGCTGCCCTGTTATCATCCTATCACAGCTCCTTTATCAACACCAGCCACCTGGGAGGGCATTCATTCCTCCTTGAGAAAACGGGCACCAGGGGTGTCACCTAACTTGCCCATGTCACAGAGCCAGTGGTGGCAGCAGCATAATTCCATACAGAGCCCTCAGACCCCAGAGCCCACCTGTCCCGAGCAGGCCATATTGCCTACCCTCGTCTCTCGCTCTGTGTGTCCAGCACATTCCCAGGTGAAAGGTGAACACTCACTGCATGCAGCGTGTTTGATATTGCCACGGTCAGAATGGCGGTGAGGAAACAAAGTCATCTTTCTGTTCTCCAAAGCCCATGTCGATAAAACCCGTTCCTTATGGAATGGCTGAGTTGTTTTCTTTTTCCCATTTTAATCCAAATTAATCAGCGATCTCGACAGGAGGGAGAGGCTGTGTCTCTGAGCATGGCACAGAGTCAAACCACACAGCTGAGGTGGTTTTTTTTTTTTTTTGATGGAGTTTTTGCTCTTGTTGCCCAGGCTGGAGTGCAGTGGTGCAATCTCAGCTCACTGCAATCTCCACCTCCTGGGTTCAAATGTTTCTCCTGCCTCAGCCTCCCAAGTAGCTGGGATTACAAGCATGCACCACCATGCCTGGCTAATTTTTTTGTGTTTAGTAGAGGCAGGGTTTCACCATGTTGGTCAGGCTGCTCTTGAACTTCTGACCTCAGGTGATCCACCTGCCTCAGCCTCCCCAAGTGTTGAGATTACAGGAGTGAGGTGGGTTTTGATTCAGCTCAGTCAGCATGGGTCTGATGACTTCCTCAACTCTTAAGATGATGGAAAGAGCCTTGGGAGGAGGCACAGGCTCAGTTAGGAGCTGGGGTGAAGCTGCATGTGCAGTTAGAAGGTCTCAATTCTGCTACAGCACATGTCATTTGTGGCGGTGGGACCTGGAACACAGAACGACTCTCTCAGCCCTCACCTGCAGAGGGGGTGCTGATGGCACCTGCCCCTGAGCTGTCTGGGAGCATCTACCAGCCTCTGGGGCGGGCTCCTGCGAAGGGCTGCCTGGCTACCAGGCAGAAGTCCTGGGTCATTGGGCTCTGGAGCTCATCACACCCTGTGTGCTTCCTTGCTGCAAAACCCAGAGTGTGCCTTCTCCTCACACATCTGAGCAGCCCAGCTCCTCCCGTGCAGCCCTCCCTTGAAGCCCCTCTGTCACTTGGAGACACTTTGGGAGATTCCCACCCCCAGCCTCCCAGAGGCAGTTTGCCTTACTTTGGGCACGGGAAGGGTTAGGCGCACAGCTTTGGCCATCCAGGAGATCTTGCTTAGGAAGAGTTCTCCAGTGTGAGGGGTGTGAAAATGCCATCCTTGGCAGGTGAGGTGGGGGGCAGGTGAGTAGATGAGGTAGGTGAGATGGCAGGGCAGGTGGGGCAGGTGAGATAGGTGGGCAGATAAAACAGGCGGGCCGGTGAGGGAAGTGGAATAGGTGAGACAGTTGGGAAGGCGAAGCAGGAGAATCAGAGGGGCTTGTGAGGCAGGTGATAGAGATAGGAAGGTGAGGCAGGTGAGATATGTGAGATGGGTGAGATAGGTGAGCAGGTGAGATAGGTGAGGCAAGTGAGATAGGTGAGCAAGGGAGATAGGTGAGATAAGTGAGCAGGTGAGATAGGTGAGCAGGTGAGGCAGGTGAGATAGGTGAGCAGGTGAGATAGGTGAGCAGGTGAGGCAGGTGAGATAGGTGAGCAGGTGAAGCAAGTGAGGCAGGTGAGCAGGTGAGGCAGGTGAGATTGGTGAGATAGGTGAGATAGGTGAGCAGGTGAGATAGGTGAGATAGGTGAGTAGGTGAGGCAGGTGAGATAGGTGAGATAGGTGAGCAGGTGAGGCAGGTGAGATAGGTGAGATAGGTGGGCAGGTGAGATAGGTGAGCAGGTGAGGCAAGTGAGATAGGTGAGCAGGTGAGAAAGGTGAGCAGGTGAAGCAGGTGAGATAGGTAAGCAGGTAAGATAGGTGAGCAGGTGAGATAGGTGAGCAGGTGAGGCAGGTGAGATAGCTGAGCAGGTGAGGCAGGTGAAGCAGGTGAGCAGGTGAGAAAGGTGAGCAGGAGAAGCAGGTGAGATAGGTAAGCAGGTAAGATAGGTGAGCAGGTGAGATAGGTGAGCAGGTGAGGCAGGTGAGATAGCTGAGCAGGTGAGGCAGGTTAGGCAGGTGATACACGTGGGTGGGTGAGACTGTCCTCAACACCACTCAGGCCTCCTCCCCAAAGGTGACATCATCCCGGGCTTAGCAGCCAAGATATCTGTAGAGATAAAGATCGCGGAGATGGTGGGAATGAGAAGTTTAGTCTTGGCAGACTCTTCGGAGATGGGGTCTTTCTTGTGGAACGCAGGTGGCTGCAGTGACGTGTGGGGGTCAGGAGCACTGCTTCTGGATCACTGTAAGGTGAGTCAGGACAGGGGCTGGGAGAGTCACACAGCAGGGCTAAGTGGGGTGGCTTCATCCCCACACTGTCGGGCACCCTGGCTGCTGCCTACCAAGTAAGATGCCAATTGGTAGTGGGCACGTGATATTTTTCCAAATCCATAGCCCTCAGATCAGTCGCCCTGAGAACACAAGGATGGAGGCACCCACTGGAGCCCTTCCTCCACCACTCTCTTGTGATGTAACCTTGGACCTTTAAGGAAAGCAGCTAAGCCTCACCCGTGCATGTAAACCCGGGCGATGCTCTCACCTAGTTATCGGGGTCGCCTGTAAAGATGGAATCAAAACAGATACTATAATGTCTGGGACACCAGGAGAGCTAAAAATAGCAGCTATTGTTGTTAGCATTTTTATTATTATTTAGGAGAAACACAGACCCCAAGTCTCAAAGGCAGTGCCACACAGGGCCATGCACGTTGTCCTTTCCACCCTCAGGAGGGCCTTTGCAGACAGGCGATGAGGGCTGTTCTTCCCTCCCCTTCTTCAGAGCTGGAGACAATGGGTTCAAAGAGGGGAGCAGCTCCCCAGGGCCACGGAGGCCTCTGAGTTCCCTGAGGCTCCATCCTGAGCGCAAGAGCTCGCGTCATCCAAGAAGACAGATGCCCTCTTATTTGCTTAGGAATAATTCCTCCTCCTCGGCAGCCTCTATTATGACTTCTGTGGATTCAGTACTTCCTCCCTCTTGCCGCTTTTACTGCCTTCCTTGCCATAGCAGAAATGTTTCCCACGTGGAACAAGCAGGAATTATCTAGCCAAATAGGGTGCTTATTTGTGCATACGCACTGCCATCTCTTCCTTAACTAGGGTAAGGGGAGAGAAGAAAAAGCAGACCCAGATGATTCCACGACGCAGTCAAAACCCAGCAGCAGGCAGCCCTCCATGTTTCGAGAGCTGATTAGGCAGCGGAGCCGCTAAGCGACAGAGGCACCTGGAACTTAATCAGGTCCCCCGGGGCTGGTGCAGCCAGGCAGGGCAGCTCCACTCAGGGGCTGGCGCTAATTGGTGCCCCTGGCTCACCCTCTCCCAGTTCACTCCCCAAGCCAGGGTGCAAGTATTTAGAACTCTCATATCCCTAATAAGATACCTTTCCTGCCCTGGGAACACTCCCCACCTGCAAGAGGAGGAGGAGGTAGACGTTAAGCAAGTGCGTTTGGGCTCACACACACAGGCAGACACAAAAATACATTTACACACACAACACACACACTCATAGAGACACACAAACACACACATACGCAAACGTTGCACACACACAGGCAGGCACAAAAATACATTGACACACACTCATAGAGACACACAAACACACATACACAAACGTTGCACACACACAGGCAGGCACAAAAATACATTGACACACACAACACACACACTCATAGAGACACACAAACACATACACAAATGTTGCACACACACAGACAGGCACAAAAATACATTGACACACACAACACACACACTCATAGAGGCACACGGACACACACACACATACACAAATGTTGCACACACACAGGCAGACACAAAAATACATTGATACACAAAACACACACATTCATAGAGACACACAAACACACACACAAATGTGGCACACACACAGGCAGGCACAAAAATACATTGACACACACAACACACACACTCATAGAGACACGCAGACACAAATACACACATACACAAATGTTGCACACACACAGGCAGACACAAAAATACATTGACACACACAACACACACACACAGAGACACACAGACACAAACACACACATACACAAATGTTGCACACACACAGGCAGGCACAAAAATACATCGACACATACAACACACACAATCATAGAGACACACAAACACACACATACACAAACATTGCACACACACAGGCAGGCACAAAAATACATTGACACACACAACACACACTCATAGAGACACGCAGACACAAACACACACATACACAAATGTTGCACACACACAGGCAAGCACAAAAATACATCGACACACAACACACACTCATAGAGACATGCAGACACACACATACACATACACAAACGCATACACACAGGCAGGCACAAAAATACATTGACATACAACACACACACTCATAGAGACACACAGACACAAACACAGACACAAATGTTGCACACACATAGGCAGGCACAAAAATATATCGACATACACACCATATGCACACTCATAGAAACACACACACACACACAGCAGACACACACACAGCAGAAGTTCCTGTGTTGTCAGCTGATGGGTGTCATGGATGGAATTCTGTGCCCTTAAACCAGGTGCTGCAGCCGTTGCTCCAGGGTGACTGTGTTGGAGACAGAGTCCTGATGGAGGTGACTAAGGTGAGATGAGGTCGTCAGGTGAGCCCCTGATCCAACATCTGTCCCTCTAAGAGAGGGAGAGACGCAGGGGCTGTGCGTCCCTGAGGACGGCACCTGGATCTTGGACTTCCGCCCCCAGGGCCTGGGGGAATGAAGCTCTGGTCTACATGCCGGGCCCATGGCTCCGTTAGGGCAGCCCCGGCTGACTGAGACAGGAGGTCTGCACACTCTGCTGTGGAGGGAGAGACAGGAGTCACCGTCTTGTGGGGGACTGGAGAGGTCAGTGGAGCTGACCACTTTCAGAAGGAAAGAAGTCTCTCTATCTGACAGACTGACAGGCCACTCCTCACCCAAGGACAGCATTTGCTAAGGGGAAGGCCTGGGCAGTGCTGACCCTGGAGACGAGTGAACTCCGGGTGCCGCTCAGGGCGATGCTAGAGGTGGCCTTGCTGCTGGCAGACAGCCGTGTGTGCCCGTCTCGTGGGCTGGGGGGGCCACCGTCATCTTACAGCGCACACTCCAGTCACCTGGTGGCTGGGAGGAGCAGGGGCCACGTGGGGCTTGTTCCCGCCTTGGGTTGGGGCAAAGGG
Source organism: Cacajao melanocephalus (assembly GCA_963573385.1). Lineage (NCBI taxonomy): Eukaryota > Metazoa > Chordata > Mammalia > Primates > Pitheciidae > Cacajao > Cacajao melanocephalus. The sequence continues at coordinate 97,417 of CAUYLG010004494.1, forward strand.
TCTGCAGTGACCTGTGAGCACCCCAGGTCACCACAGGTGCCAAAGGAAAGGAAACTCGGTTAAGAAGGAAGGACGCCCACTCATGGCTTTTCATGAGAATTTTTAAATGCTTATAATTTACCATAGGAAAAGAAATTAGTTGGAAAAAATGAGTTCTCACAGAATTAAGATAATAAAACTATTTTTAACACAACTGCGTTTTTATTCAGATCGATTTTATTTTCAAAGTCACTATTTCAACATTAAGGTCATTTTAATAATGTCTTTTGAACCCCTGAACGGTCACATTAAGGATTGAAGGGAGGGGTGGGCTGCTTTGTTTATGCACAGATATCAGCCTGGAGTGTGTATGAGGCCCTCTCTCCTGCCCATTTGCAGCTACAAAGTCAACTGCCCGAGTATGTTTGACACGAAGTTTTGTGTTTCAAAACTGGAAGGGAAGCCCCTCCTCCCCTCCCTGCTCATGGACCCTACAAATACCCCTGAAAATGTCCACCATGTGCTGTTGTGTTCTAGACACTCATGATTCAGTGCTGCACTAGACAAGATTCCACAAGGCTCACTTCCTAATAGGGGTTACAGATGGAATACACAGCGACTAAGAAGATAGTGCCCACTTCTAATAAGTGCTATGATGAGAATAAGAGATGAATAAAGTGAAGTCCTCTGTTTAGATCGTGAGGCAAAGTCGTCCCTCCCAGGGTATATTCCTTGATCTGGCAGCAGACTGTCTAGAAGGAAAAGAGCCAGGGAAAGTGACGTGTCAGGGGAGCTGATGGGCAAAGTTTCCGTGCTAGAAACAAACCAGATCGGTTCCAAGTGGAGGCCACGTGGCCGGAGCTGAGAGGCGGGCGATGCCATCAGACAGGTGGGCTGAGTACCTGTCAGCCTGCAGCTGTCCCGGTGGGCGATGGAGAAGGCCACAGCTGGGGTCGTGGTGGTGAGGAGATCATCCGGTCAGAGTGTGTTCTGATGGAGGACAAGCAGAGCCTGCCGAAGGTGGAGTACTGTTTCCACCTTCCTTTCCTCCGTTTCTCAGGGACCCCTTGGCTGGGACCCCGAGCTTCTCCAGCCTTCAGATCAGAGCAATGGGCTGGTGCCATCTCTCTTGACGGGCTGGCACAGCCCTGGGAATTTAGACTTCTGGGAGGGAGAACAACTGGGCAGCATGCTCATCGTACCTACAGAATGAACGTTGAGGGGAGCATTTCAGGTATGTCTAGCCCAAGATGGGGGAGGTTTAAGAACCTTTCCAGACTAGGTGGCTGGCCGCCGCTGGATGCAGCGTAGTGCTGGCTGCATTTTGCTCATAGCTGTCTCTTGTGAATGTGAGCCTTTGAGGCATTTATTTTGTGCCACTTACAGGTTGCGTCCTGGCTGAAAACAGAGCCCTCAAGACATAAAAATCATAAACATTCAGTTGATGTCATGACACAGTACAAGGGGCTGGACTGACTCCAGTTTTCAGGAGCCCACCTGTGACAGGTGCCTTCGGGGAGCCTTGTATCGGAAACCCACAGCTTGTCGGGGGCTGCCGGGCAGGGGCCCTGCGCTGCGTGTCCTGAGGCGGGATTTCCCAGGATGGCGGCACGTCTTCAGCTGCACTGTGGTGTGAGCAAGTGTCCAGAGGCTCCCTGGAGGCCGCCTGGGGCAGAACCAGGTAGTGCAGGGATACAGGGGATGAGGAAGGCAGCCGTGGATCCGTGGACAGCGGGGGCAGGACATGCGTGTCCCAGGCTGTGGCAGCAGCTGATCCCCAGCCAGCACAGCCGAGTCTTGAATGATCATGTTGTACCGGCAGGCTTCATGTCAAGCCCTCTCCCTAGATCTGAGCTCCATCTCTAGAACCCTCGCCTGACTGCCCGGCAGTGGAACAGTGGGCTGGGAGGGGACACTGAGGCACTGTGACCCGTGAAGGCCAACAGGAGTCACCTTGAGGTCACAGGGATAATTGTCACCTTCTGACACCATCGCTGCAGGCTTCTGGGTCATTCCATGTTCTGAAATGGAAAATTTCAACCTGAAAGCAAGACCTTATGTGAGCTTATTAGAGTGAGCAATTCAGAAAGCTCTCCAGGGAAGTAGCAGGCTGGAAGTCCCCTCTGGTTCCACCAGGTTAGGAAGCTGGCTATTGTGATGTGGTGATGCATTGGTTTTGTGGTGATGTCACAGTGATGTGGTGATGTCATAGTAATGTCTGGTGGTGTGGTGATGTCACAGTGATGTGGTGATGTCATAGTAATGTCGTGGTGATATGGTGATGTCATGGTGATGTGATGTCATGGTGATGTGATGTGGTGTCATGGTGATGTCAGGGTGATGTGGTAGTGTCACAGTGATGTGATGTGGTGTCATGGTGATGTGGTGATGTCATAGTAATGTTGTGGTGATGTGGTGTCATGGTGATGTGGTTATGTCACAGTGATGTGATGTGGTGTCGTGGTGATGTCATAGTGATGTCACTGTGTGATGTTGTGGTGTCATGGTGATGTTGTGGTGATGTGGTGATGTCATAGTGATGTTGTGATGATGTGGTAATGCCATGGTGATGTGGTGATGTGCCAGGTTTTCAAGTATGACCCTGTATCTACAGCCATTTGTTCAAAGTACGCTTTCCCTGAGTATGACCCCTTATCTCTAGCCAGGTGTTCCAGCTACACTTTCCTGAGTGTCACCCTGTATCCATAGCATATGTGCCTAAGTGTCTCAGTGCACCGAAAGATGGACAGATGTTTGGTGTTTTTCTCAGGCTTATGTTAGGTTGGTGAGAGTCAACTGTTAAATTTTCAGGAATTTATAAGCCAGTGATGACATGTGAGTAGCTTGAAATCAGACAAATGGGAGTATTTACATCACAGAAATTGTAAATGCTATAAATTTTTTAGAGCCACTTACTAAGCATCTACCATCTTACCACTTGTTAAACCCATCTATTCATTTGATGATTTAAGAGTAATTGTTTATCAAGTAATAATTACGAGCAAGTCACTGAGATATGCATAAGATAAACAGGAAAAATAGTTTTTTCCTAAGTAATTTCCCCTTTAACTTCGGAGCTTGAAAAATTGAACTGTGTGCCTGCGTGCTGGGTGTGTCAACGTTCTCCACCTAATGACATTCTCCACCTAATGGAGCTGGCAGGTGTCTCTCTGCAATGCCTCCCTGCTCTCCACCACTTCCCAGTGCAGGCCATGCTAGAAGCCTGTATTGATGGTGCCTTAAGGGGAGGGCATGCCGTATTAGACTTTCTGGTTTGCTTCTCAGTCTTCACACACCAGAGCAGTTGACATCAGTGACCCTAACACTGGAGTGACCGGTGGGAGCTGTGACACCGCCAGGGGTCATGGACCAGAGGCTCTGGCCAGAGAGTGACAGTGTGCACTCCATGCAGTGTGGGGCTCACAGCTGGAGATGTGCCTCACTCTCTCTTCCAAACCTGCAGTTCCTTGTCCCTGGGGAGCTCCCTGACAAGTGCAGAACGGGACGAGAGTGCAGGGGCAGCACCTGGCTTTGGGGGTGGCTCGCCTGCCTATCTGACTTGCTTACAGGCCTAGACTTCCGTAAGGGTTTCCTGTGTGGTTTTCCATCCTTGTCTCCCTGGAAACCAGGACAGAGTGAAAACAACATAGGAGTCAATAATTTCTTGTTCAAGCAATGAATGAATAACAGAAAGATCCAGTTATAATCGGCCCAGTTGGCAGCTGCATTCGTGTAAGAATGACTTACCCTGTGGAAAACACTCATCAGACATGCTATGTGCCGCCTCAGCATGGTGAAGAACAGAGAGGAGGTAAGAAGAGGAAGAAGGGAAGGGGAGGTAAAAGGAGGGGAGAAACTTCTTTTAATTGAGGCAAGAAAGATTTAAGGTAGGGATTAGTAATAAATTTCTTTCTCTAAAGTTTGTTTTTAAGAAACATTATGGAAAATTGTTTCTTAAATAGTATAGAATTTAAAACTATATTTGAGAAAAATTTCTGGAAAATTTTCATCTGGAAAATAAGTAATTTATTCGAGGCTAAAGTTCAAAATATTGAACTTTTTACAGAAAGTAGAGAGTATCTCTCTTGCTTAGTCTCTCTGTCTCTCACACACACACGCAGGCACGAACACACACGCACACACACACGCGCACACATACACGCACACACACATGCATACACACCCCTGACTTCCTTCTTCCCCTACTTATTAACCACGTGGTAGATCCAAATATCCAGCCAGTATCCAACAAACGACTTGAGATCTTGGCCAAGACACCCAGGAAGGTGCCCTCCGTATCCCAAGTCACCAACCATAAAAACACAGGAATGACGGGGCTTAGATCCAGGAATCTTTTATTGCAGAATGTACTGGGAACAGAGGATTCCTGGGGTCATAGGGACAATAAAGGCTGCTGCTGATTTACAGTATGTGCACTAAAGCCCATTTGCCTCTTCCATCAGTTAGAAAGGGCAGGACAGTCACATGGGAAAATACACACTTGATTAAACTGAACTTATTCTGGAAAACTGCTTGAAATATCCCTAGGCTAGAATTAATGAAATTATTAACACTGACAGTATGCTCAGAAAAAGAAAAAAAGTGGAGATTTTTAAGATGGGATTTACAGAAAGCATTAATATAGTATATATTTTTCTAAACAATCAACATCCACATGGCGTATGAAACTGCTTTGCCTCATGCATTAGGTCACATCCATCACAAAGCACTGAAATCTCACCATTGTTTGCAGGAACACAGCACAGCAGCCCTGAGTGTCCTCGGAGAAGCTTTGAAATCAATGCGGGCAAACAGCTATGCCGCGCACCACATGGGCATTCTGGCAGCTGGCGATGCACTGCCCAAAACGTGCACTTAAAAGTTGGGGGCTGGGCCTTTGCCCCGGCCTTTGTGGCTTTCATTGGCTCTAACCTGGGATCTGCGAATCCAGAGTGGAAGCTGTGGTATTTCACTAAAATCATTTGGAAGCCACTTCACATTCTTCTGTGACACAAGATTCAAAGCTTAATTTATCAGATCTAAAGGCACTGTTTTTCCCTAAATACCCAAGGCAAGAAGCCAGAGGCAGCACGGCACATAATCAACATCGCATCCAGCACAGACGGACCTGGACCAGGCGTTGCAGCACTTCTCTCTCAGGCTGTATGTCGATGGATAACTTGATTTAACAATAATCTGGAAATAACTACATCTTAAACTGCAAGTCCCTAATTGTGTGTTTATGCATTCAAAATAATTTATATTTGTCTTTTAAAAAAGTGTGTGTTAATTCCATTTAAATTTTTCTGAACACTAATATATTTTCCTTTAAAGATTTAAAACAATCTCAGCAGTTGGGGTGAAGGGGCTTTTAATAATTTTATAAGTTCAAATATGTGACCACAACATATGCAAATATACATATACATATTCACGCACACATATGTGCACACACATGCACACAGATATGTCACGTTGCACAGGGTCAGCCTGCTGCTGGGCGCCCTGTGAGTCTGTCTTTTTCATCTTGGCCACTGAGCCCATGCCCCTGTCACCCTTTTATGGGTTCCTCACCTCTTGGCACAGTCCATCCCTGCACACTGGAGTGACCCATGGGAAATGAAAATCCTCACTCTTCACACAAAAATTAACTGAAATGGTATTTTAGAGTTAAACATAAAACTATAAAACTCTTCAAAAAGAAAACATGGGCGAAATCTATGTGGTCAAGGGTTAGTTAGACACCGCATCTAAAGGCAGGAGCCACAAGGGAAAATTTGATCATCTGGACTTTATAGAAATTAAAAAAGTGTTTTGTCTATGAAAGTCTCTGTTAAGCAGAAGAAAAGACAAGCTACAGGCTTGAAGAAAATATTTTCAAATCACAAATCCAACAAAGGACTTGTATCAAGAATGTATAAAGAACTCTCAGCTGCACTGGGTAACAGTTTGGTGGTTTTTCACAGAATTAAACACGAATTTACCATATGATCTAGCTACCCTGCACTTAAGTATAGAGCCCAGAGGAAAAAAAAATTAATGTTAAGAAAAAAAACTTCTGTAAAGGAAAGTTTACAGCAGTCGTGGTCCTGATCACCAAAGCCCAGGGGAGAAGACAAGGGTTCATCGTCCTTTTGCAGGCGAGTGGATAAAATGCAGCACATTCACGCAAGGAGCCCGACTCAGCAGTGAAAGGGAATGGAGCATTGATGCCCAAGGCAATGTGGGCAGATCTCCGGGACCCTTCGTTGGATGGCAAAGCCAATCTCAAAAGGCTACAAGCCAGACAATTCAATTTGTATGACATTCTTAAAATGACAACATTTTCCTTTTTCTTTTCTTTTTTTTTTTTTTTTTTTGAGACAGAGTCTCACTCTGTCACCCAGGCTAGAGTGCGGTGGCAAAACCTCGGTTCACTGCAACCTCTGCCTCCCGGGTTCAAGCGATTCTCCTGCCTCAGCCTCCTTTAGCAGCTGGGGCTACAGGCTTGCACCACCACGCCCGCTAACTTTGTATTTTTAGTAGAGACGGGGTTTCGCCATGTTGGTCAGGCTGGTCTTGAACTCCTGACCTCAGGTGATCTGCCTCAGCCTCCCAAAGTGCTGGAATTATAGGTGTGAGCCACTGTGCCCGACTGACCACATTTTTCTGACGGAGAAGGAGTCTGTGGTCATCAGGGGTGTGCATGCTGTGTGTGGCTGTGGCTGACTGAGGCAGGATGAGGGCAGGGATCATTCTGCATGCTTCTTACATGAATGCTTAAGTGTGACAAAACGTCAGAGAACTGAACCCTTCCCCTTTCCCCGGGAAGCGAGAAACAGAGCGCATCTAAAACCTGGTAAATCGGAACAGGTCTGCAGCTTTGCTGATAGCATTGCACCGATGTCGATTTCCTGGTGCTGATGCTTTTTTTGTTATGTAAGATGTCATCTTGGGAAACTTGGTGAGGGGTATTTAAGGACTCTGCACTATATTTAGAACCTCTATGTGACCCTAAAATTATTTTAAAATAAGGATTTCTGAAAGTTCTTAGTAGATTACCACTGTGATTAAAATGCCCTAAAAATATCACAGCATTCTCAGTCGGAAGACCAAGTGCCTTCGCAGAGCATGGAAAGCCCTCTGGGATCCCGTCACTGTCTCCCTTCCCTCTAGCCTCCACCTACTCTCCAATCTCTCAGGCATCAGCAAAGCCCTGAGGTCTGTTTTCTCTGCCTCTTGTGGCCTTGCTGATGCCAACAGACTTCCCCACCTGTAGACTGAAGATGTAGCTGACCCCCAGGGCCCAGGCCAAATCAGGCATCCTCTCTCTGCTGGGACACCAGGCACAGCCTGGCAACAGCGGACGCACTTGTGTGAGTCTTTGTCCACCTGAGCACGAGCAGAGAAAGGACAATGCCTTTCATCTCTGCAATAACTGGCACAACGTGGCTTCCTAAGCAAGAGAAGGCATATGTATGGGAGGTGCATGTGGATGTCTGAGGAATGAACAGCTCAACAGTACAAAGCAGGACACTGACACAGACCCACAGGCATGCCTGTCTTCCACAGATTCTCTCCACGGAGCAGCCCGCACTGCCTGCAGGCTCATCCCTCCAGAGAGCCACAGACGAGAGGCACAGCATCCTCAAAGAGACACCCAAAAAGCCTGTCTTCCTCTGCTTCCTCTCTCTGCCATATTTTATCAACCTTTCAAACAATAGGTTTTGAGTGCCCGCTCCCTGCCATGTTACACTAATGCCCTGGAATAGACATGAAACTAAGACACTGAGAATCCAGCAGGCTTGCTTAAGGAGACAGTCACCTCATAGAACCATAAATGCTGGCTGTAACATAAACGCAAGTTCAAGGTGCCACGGGAAGGGGACCACCTGCCCCACCGGCACAGCACAGCCATCACCCGGAGCAGAGCTGGGAGACTGTCCCAGCCAGGGAGAAGCTCCCAACATCTGGCTCAAGGAGTCCCTCCTCTCTCTCATTGTTTCTTTATTCTCTTGCTGTCATCATCTGCTTATTTGAGAATCATTAAAAAGCTTAAATATCTGGGTCATTTCGATTAAAATCCTATCTTACTATAAAATTATTTAGGAAAGACTGATGTCACTCTAACATTAAATGTGATTATAAGAACGTATTTGGGGAAACTTCCACCTTTCAAAGTTAATTATCAACTTAAATGACTGAGGAATTGAAAAGTGGAAGAGAAACAGCCCCCAGTGGGAATGTTGGCAGCCGGGGCAGTATCTGGCTGTCACCGAATGACCTGGATTTACAGCCAGCTGGACAAGGCAGCTTCAGGGTGCCCTTGAGTCCTCGCAGCAACCCCATGGCTCCCGAATGCTCCATGCTGGACTCACTTGGGATCTTTAATGAGAGCTGATGACTTCCCCCATATTTTCACATGGCCAAAATGTGGTTCTTCCTGGACTCCAGATTTTTAAAAGCTCCTTGGCTAGTTCTAAAGCGTGGAACAACTGGGAATCAGAAAATTTGCATCGCCAGTTTTATTGCATCCATGTTAGAAATGAGAAAACGGAACATGACTTACACCCAGGAAGTCCTTGGACCTAATGCAGTTAGTTAAGGTGGAGAGATGGGATTCAATCCAGGTTTTCTGATATCCCAGCATGTGCTCTTGGCCATAAGACTCCAGAGGTGGAGACCCCAGCCCTCTTCTCAGGCAAAGCATCACTCCATGTGCTGATCAATGAAAACAGGGTGGAGGCAGAAAGGGGTTCAGCCCCATGACCTGGTGTTGGTAAAGCCAGAGTAAATGCTGATGTTTTAAGACCATGAGCTCTGGCTGTGTTTGACAAACCTCATTTCCCAGTTTGAGTTAACTGGCCCTTTGCCATTTAACTCCTGACTCTTCTGGTTGGTCAAACTATGAGCATCTTGCCTTTGTGTTTAATTCCTTGGTGTGATTTTGGAATCATTTATACCTGAAATCATTTTGCCAGAAAGAGGAAAGGAAGAAAAAGGAATGAGAAGTTGCCTATGATTGACAGAAATGCCAGCTTAGAAGCACAGCAGGCAGCGTTGCAGTTGGTCCAAGTCGTTCAGCCCAGCAGGGTGGGCACAGAGCGATGCCCTCACAGTGCTGGGGTCCCCCAAAAGCCCTGGACACATGTTCTGGAGGCAAGGAAGGCAGCGGTCCTTTGGATTCTCCAGACAGAGCCATCTCATCTGAGGAAGGCAACTGCAGAAGATTGGTGTGAAGAGGCCAGGCTGCAGCCTTCGAGGGGACACAGACTGTTCTCATGGCACTGAGCTCAGGAGGTCTGTGCTGTGCCGCTCACACAGCAGGGCTGGGGCTAGCGTTTCTGCCACCTCTGGGCCTGTGTTCTCCCAGGGAGAGATGAGGGCATCTTGGAGGAGAATGAATGAACTTCTCTGGCAGGAGCAACGGGGAGAGATGGAAAGCAGCATGAAAGGTGCCTACGTTAAATCCATTACAAAGAAAACAAGAATTACCAGGTGTACAGGGTAGTGCTGCTGCTTAAAGGTGAGAGTGCAACCCAGGAGCCTAAACCAAACCTCAGTCATCTTCTTCGTACCACAGACTCAGCTGGTCACGGCAGAGGAGCTCCCGCTAAATGAGATATTTCCCAAAAATGTGAACTGAAAATAAAATCCAACGCCCTCCTGCCCCACTGAATGGTCCCCATCCTAGCTAAGGAGAACTCAGGAAAACCTTAAAAACTGAATCCTAGACCCTGAAGGGAGGGAAGTCAGACATGCCTCCTTCTTTCCCCTTCCTTTTGGAGTTTACGTGCAGCAGGCCAACACTGATGCTGAAGATGATAGAACTGAGAGAAGGGGCTCCTGTGGCAACACAACACCAAATAACAAACTGGACCTAAGGCCACAGGGACAGGGGTTGTCACCCACCCCTACCAGTCAGTCTGACCCAGCATATTGGTTGACAGGCTTCCTTAACTTAAATCATTTCTTTCTAAACTAGGCAATACCATTCAGGACATAGGCACAGGCAAAGATTTTATGATGAAATTGCCAAAAACAATTGCAACAAAAGCCAAAATTGACAACGGACCTAGTTAAACTAAAGAGCTTCTGTACAGCAAAAGTAACTATCATCAGAGTGAATGGGCAACCTACGAAATGGGAGAAAATCTTTGCAGTCTACCCATCTGACAAAGATCTAATATCCAGAATGTACAAGAAACCTAAGCAAATTTACAAGGAAAAAAAAACATCAAAAAGTGGGCAAAAGACATGAACAGACACTTCTCAAAAGAAGACGTTTATGCAGCCAACAAACTTGTGAAAAAAAGCTCAACATCACTGATCATTAGAGAAATGCAAATCAAAACCACAATGAGATACCATCTCATGCCAGTCAGAATGGTGATTTATTAAAAAGTCATGAAAAAAAGATGCTGGCAAGGATATGAAGAAATAGAAACACTTCTACACTGTTGGTGGGAGTGTAAATTAGTTCAACCATTGTGGAAGACAGTGTGGTGATTCCTCAAGAATCTAGAACCAAAAATATCATTTGACCCAGTAATCCAATTACTGGGTATATACCCAAAGGAATATATATCATTCTGTTATAAAAATACATGCACATGTATGTTTATTACAGCACTATTCACAATAGAAAAGACATGGAAGCAACCCAAATGCCCATCAGTGATAGACTGGATAAAGAAAATGTGGCACATATACACCATGGAATACTATGCAGCCATAAAAAAGAAAGGAGCTCATGTCCTTTGCAGGGAAATGGATGAAGCTGGAAACCATCATTCTCAGCAAACTAATAAAGGAACGGAAAACTAAACACTACATGTTCTCACTCATTAGTGGGAGTGGAACAATGAGAATACTTGTACACGGGGAAGGAACCATCACACACCAAGGCCTGTCAGGCAGGTGCGGGGAGGGAGAGCATCATGATAAATAGTTAATGCATGCTGGGCTTAGTACCTAGGTGAGGGGTAGATAGGTGCAGCAGACCACTGTGGCACATGTTTACCTATGCAACAAACCTACATGTCATGCACATGTATCCCAGAACTTAAAATAAAATAAAATTTAAAATTATATATTTCTTTGTGCTGACTCCAGATTTTCAGACAGAGCTTTACTGCTTTAACCAGTTACAAATTATTGAATCCACCTGTAAGCTGCAAGCCCCTACTTCAAGATATCCCGCCTCTTCTAGCTGAACCATGATTACCTGCCATGTGTTGATTTATATCTTTGCTTCTAACTCTCGCTTCCCTAAAATGTATAAAACTAAACTGTAAGTTGTGACTACTCCAGATGTTCTTTCTTTGGACCTCTTGAAACGGTGCTTCCGCTGGGCTGTGGTCATGCATGTTGGCTCAGAATAAACCTCTTTAAAAGAGTTTGGATTTACCGTTAACCAGCTTCTAGATGATTCATCCACTAGAGGATACTTGTTCAGAATTCTCTCCAATAGAACAATGCATGTGATAAATATGTAAGAAGGACAAGCATTACTATAGGTGGGAAGCTAATAATCTTGGTCAGTGCATTCCTCAACTATTTAGGTAGTTATTGTTTCAGACACCTGCAAAATGATGCTTCTTAGTCATTCAGTGTGTATAATTTATACTATAGTTTTAGCCAAATAAAATCAGATATATGGGGCTTCAACATCTGGTGATAAGTCAACATTTGGTGATAAGTCAGCATCTGGCATTACTAAGTATACAGGCATTCGCAGACATCCGTATACTCATATACTCATGTATGTGGTTATATCTGTACCTATACATATGCATAACCTTATTTCCAGTTGGCATCCGGCAACAACTTGGCTGATGGTCTGTACTTGGGTCTGTGATATTGGTCTATGCACATCATATGTGCATGATAAGGAATGTGATCTATTTTCCCTTTTTTTAAAAAAAGCATCAGTTGCAATTAATTTAATAATCATAAAATTAATAACCATAATTCAGCCTTGTCTTGCTAAGTGATGTAGACATTTACTTTTAAGCCGTCTGCACCGCTCAGGCCCCATGGTCTGAAATTGCATTCTCACATCTAAAAGTCTAGTTTCAAGGCAGTAATGAGAGCTCAGGAGAGGGAGGCTTTTCTTGCTGGAGGAAGCAGGAGCCTGGGTAGAAAGGGGCAGGAGCCCATTCCTGACCAGCCATTTCCACTGGCCATGTGGAGCAAACACAGTTGAGAAGCTACCACGGGGATTTGAGGGTAGAGTCACAGGTGGGAGTGAAGAGGCAAAGCAATCGTGTTCTCGCTGATGAAACGAGGCTGTGGGTTGGATGCAAGCTCCTGGAAAGGGGGTGTGGATTCAGGCTAGCGCTGAAGGTCTGAGTTACAGAGGGGATCAATGGGACTCGTCACAAGGGCCATACTTGTAGCTGGAGCCAGAGTTACGTTGTTCCCAAGAAAACACACCTTTTCACATGAAACTCCTTTTCCACTTTGAAAACTAAAGCAGATGAACCATGAGCAGAGCACAGAAATAGTCACATGGTATCCATGACTTTAACACGGAAGGCACACGCACAGCAGGAGGAGCTGGAGGAGCTAGGAGAACACGGAGCCGCGGGCCCCAGTGAGGCACCAGCTGCCCCTTCTAACCTCCAGGCAGGTTCTTTCGCGTCTTGGACTCTTAGATTTTTTTGTTTTGTTGTGTTTTGTATTATACTGTGAACGAGGATTTGGATTGAACTTAGAAAAACATCTCCTTGCTCTAACATTTTATGATTACATAAAATTATCACCAATTAAACTTGTCAGAGTTATAGTCACACTTTTTTCTGCCATTCACAGCTCTGCTGTGCAACTACTCGGGTCACATGGATCTGGTTATCAACCCTCTTTCAGAGCGTCCCCTTAACACAGCTACAAATGTGGCTGAGAATCATAATCACTAAATGCAGATGCATGGGCCCACGTCCAGAGTTTCTGGTTTAGTTAGTCTGGGGAGACACATCGTAGCCTCTTGCACAGCTTCATGCTTCATTCCAAATCATTAAAGAAGTTGTTTTCTCAGCAAGGAAAGGTGATGTCAGAGCAGGAAGAGACAAAAGGACCCGGACAATGAATCTGGCCGGCCTGTCCACCTCCTGGCAATGTGGACCAGGCTGGGACCTTGAGACTCTCTGGCTCTCCGTGTCTTCACTGGAGAATGAGTGTGATGAAGCCCACTGTCAGAGCGAGCCGAGGACTAGTCATAATGCATGAGATGCGTCTGGCCACACTGAATACTCAGTATTTTTAGTGATTATTTTTCTAGTACTGACTCCTCATCTCTGAGAGCAGATGTGCCTGCCTTTTGCTGGCTACTTAAATCATAATAACCTGATTTTATTTGGGATATTTTCAGAAGGTGAGAGAAATTTAGAATGCAGACTCTAAGCTCAATCCTTTTTATTCTTTGCTCAAAGCTGCCCACAAAATCCCTGCTTGATCTTTGAATCATTTACAACAGAGGCTTAAAAGGAGATGATCATAATCCGATGAGGGGCAGGAAGAGTGCAGAGCTGAGAAAGTGCAGTACAATGACTGGTATTTTTAAAAGGCTGCACAATCTTTTATTGCATACTGTGTGTGTGTGTGTGTGCGTGCGCATCTGTGTGTGTGTGTGTGCTCTTGAATGTGTTTGCACAAGAAGCATGAGCTTCAGCTTTATAACACTTGAATTCAAACCCTGACCCGACCTCTCACTAGCAGCGTGAAACAGAGCAGACAGCACAACTGTCTGAGCTCCAGCTAGACAGGATTAGCTCAGATAATGAGTAGGAGAGCATCTCTCACAAACCAGGCCTACATAGGCTCGGCACATTTTAATTTCACTTCATTAAAAATTAAAGGGCTGGGCGGAGTGGCTCATGCCTGTAATCCCAACATTTTGGGAGGTTGAGACAGGCAGAGTGCTTGAGCCCAGGAATTCAAGTCCAGCCTGGAGAACATGGCAAAACCCCATCTCTAAAAAAAATGCAAAACAATTTTCCAGGCATGTTGGCATGTGCCTGTATTCCCAGCTACTTCAGAGATGAGGCAGGAGGATCTCTTAAGCCCAGGAAGTCTAGGCTGCAGTGAGCTATGATTGTGCCACTGCACTCCAGCCTGGGTGACAAAGCAAGACCCTGTCCCAAAAATTTAAAAAAAAAGTCAGCCCAAGGAGGATCTCTTTTTGGCCTGAACATCACCTTGGTTACATAGATTTTAATATTTTAAAGGCACCAGGAAGAGAGGTTCTTGGCTGTGGGGTTCTACCAGGGGCACCAGGTCAGATAAGAACTCTTGGCTACAGCTCTTGGTAGGTACTGGGCCCATCCCACTGGTATCCACATCAGGAAGAGACTCTTGGGTTTCAGTATTCACCCAAGTGCAGTATTTTAACTACTGGGCGTCTCCAGGCTACTGCTGCTTTTCTCAGAGTCTCCCTTCCCCCAGGTCACCACAGCTGAGGCTGCCAACCCATGAATCAGGAAGCGATCCAGGGAAAATCTGGGGTCCAGTTCTTCTTGTCCTCTTGAAGGTTTGAATTGTGTCCCAAGATTTCAGTCTGAACTAGCCACTTGCTAGCTGTGTGATCTCACATCTGCCAAAGAAGGGCTGAGACACACAAGGCCAGGCCAATCCACAGACCCATGATTCTTACAGAGGGACTCGTCAAATGGGTGAGGGCTGCCCAAGGTCACCCAGGAATTCTGTTGTGACTTTGTGGTTAAATGCAGGTCACAGCATTGCACTACTGTCAGTCATTCTGCCTGGATGTTGTGTGTTCATGGCTCCAGCCTATAACATTTCCTGGATCCCCCTGGAGTTTCTGCATTACCTTGGACCCCAGTTTCCAGCCTGAGATTCACCTGTGGTGGTAAACCCTCATCAAGAGATGCTGTGAAGGTCAAAGTGATTCCATCTTGGACAGGAGCCCAAAGCGACTCCATCTTGAATGGGAGGCCAAAACGACTCCATCTTGGAAGCGAATCTGCCATATTGACTTCTGATCAACCCTAGTTCTGAGAAGGCCTCTGAAATTTCTAGTTGATCTGTGATCCTCTGTGGAAAAGCAGATACTTAAATCCTGCCCTTGGGGTAAATTCTTGCCCATTCCCACTAGAGAACACGTGTTTGTGTCCCTCCTCTGAGGTATGTGATCTCAGCATCTGGTGAGGATGGCATGGGGATCCACCATCTTGCCTTGTCCTTCCCAGGACGCAGACGTGGCTTCTGTTTGTAAATCTCTATTAAGCCTTTCTTTCTAAGAAGCTGGATTTGACAGCCTCTTTCTTTGACATCTCAGCTTTCTTGGACTTCAGGGCTGGTATCCATGGACCCACCCTGCTTCATCTTTCAGTGAGAGCCAGGGTGGGCCCTAGTCAGTTTGCCTCAGCAGACCTGTGTTAACTTTCCTAACTTTTCCACAAACATATTTTCATCTCTAATAGAGATGTGTGCATTTCATTGTTTTAATAATTTAGTTCTGAAATGATTTATGGCTGGCATGTTAATTATGGATACATATATTACCATTTTTATAGCATATTTGGATATGGATTAGCAGAGAAGGAACCGTTACCCTATTGTTTTCATTTATCACTCATGCTCAGTTCTGCATATTTGTATAACAGAAGCCGGTTCCAAACAGCGAGGATTAACTCAAACATTCCTCAAAGCCCCTTTGATTTAATCAAATGTACAGAATGTCAAGCTTCCATCTAAAAATTTTATCTTGCTAATAAGCCTTGACAGAGCCTTCCCCAATTTCCCTCCAAAATGCTAGGAAAATAGAGAAAAAAAGTAACAAATCACACATAGGTTGTCAAGGAAGCCTTACAAGCCTGCCTAGTTCCATAGGTGGAGAGGAATTTGCAATCATTAAAAAGACAGTGGAAATTTAGTGAAAAAAAAAAAAGGAAATACTACAAATAGTAACAATTCCGTCTCATCCCTGCCCCTCTCCCTGCTCCCAACCCCACCCCTGCCCCATTTTTGCCGCCCAACACCTAGGCCTTCTTCAAAGCGACACTCAATTGTCCTCCTTCCTAGCAGGATCCAGCCATTGCCTGTGGCCTTGCCTCCCTCCAAACTCCTGAATCTGCCCCTCTCTGAGTCCCATTAGCCCTGCCCCCTACTATGGTGATGTCTACACAGACTGATTGTCCTGCCTCAGCTGACATGCAGCCACGTGCTTCCTCCTGCGTGGCCTCACGCCCTGGTGTCCCCCTTGTCAGCTTTGTCTACACATCAGTGGTAGCCACTGCTGACCTGCAGGTTGGCTCCAGGGATTAGGGGTGGTTATGTGAAGTGCTAGCACAATGTCTGTCAAAGTGTAAGTATCTGTGAAGTATTTGTCAAAAGAATTTTTGTTGAAAAAAAAAACAAACTGAGAAGACACAGCCCCCTCCCACCTTTCATGGGGCTCTTGGGTCTTTTTGGTGTTGGTCTGGGAAATGGGTGAAGCAGAGCTGAACAATCCAGAGATTGCCCTGCCTGGGAAAGAGAAGCTGACAGTGGTGTAGACCAGGGGTAGGGGGCCTGGAGAAGACCAGAGAGGCTGAGCTGATACATGGGAAAGAGGGTCCTGGGGAGACCATCTCTCTATCCTTCTCTCTCCATCTCTCTCTCTCTCCCAGTCTGTGTCATATTTTCAAAATACTTTTTTCTGTGAGCAGAATCTCTTTTGCTTTTTGAGACTACAGAAGGGGCTTGGTGGAGCAAGATGGCATAACAGAAGCCTACACTGTCTGTCCCCCCTCGCTGGAACACCAAATTTCAACAACTATCTCCACACAGAAAAGCACCATCACAAGAACCAAATATTATGTGAGCAAGGACAGTACCGGGTTTTATCTTCATGCCACCGAAAGAGGCACTGAGGAGGAAGGAGAGTCAGCCTTGAGCCACCAGTGCCACCCCTCCCCTTCTCTTGGCAGTGGCCGCGCAGCACAGAGAGTGTGCAGTGTGGAGAGGAAGAGCACAGTGACTGGGGGACTCTCCATGGAACTCAGTGCTGCCCTGTTACAGCAGAGGATAAAACTGTGCTGGGCTCAGCCAGCACCAGCACATGAAGGGGGTATTTGGACCAGCCCTCGCCAGAGGGGAATCACCCAACCTAGCGGTTGGAACTTGAGTTTCTAGGCCAGCCTTGCCACTGGAAGTGCTCTGGGGTCCTGGGTAAACTTGAAGGCAGTATGGGACACAGGGACTGCAATTCCTAGGCAACTCCTAGTGGTAGGCTGGGCTCAGAGCCAGAGAATGAGGATGGCGTATGTTCTAGAAAACACCAGCTGGGGTGGCAGTGCAACTCAAAGGCAGTGCAGCTCAAAGCAATGAAAGTGTCTCCCTGCTTCTGCTTAAGGAGAGGAGAGTAAAAGGGAAAGAGGATGTTGCCTTGCATCTTGGATACCAGCTCAGCAACAGCAGGAGAGAGCAGTAGGCACGGCCATGAGCCCCCATTCCAATCCTTGGTTCCCAGAGGACATTTCTAGACACAGCCTGGGCTGCGTGAGAGCCCCCTGCCTTGAAGGTGAAAACCAAGTCCTGGCAGTATTCATCACCTACTGACTAAAGAGCACTTGGGCCCTGGAGAGTCAGCGGCGATACCCAGGGATACGCCATGGGCCGTGGGCTCTGAGATATGCTTGTTTCAGAGGCCACTCTGCACATTCTCAGCTGTGCTGCATATGGTGGAAGACCCCTTCTGTTTGAGAAAAGCAGAGGGATCTTCTGAGGATTTTGTCTTGCACTTTAGGTACCAGCTCAGCCACAGTGGGGTAGAACACCAAGCGGGCTTTTGGGGAGTCACCATTCCAGGACTTAGCTCTTGGGGTCCCAAAGTCCAGCCCTAGGATCTTGGACAGCATTTCTGGACCTCCCCTAAGCCAGAGGGGAGCCTTCTGTTATGAAGGGCGAGTTCCAGGCCTGGCGGCATTCACCACAAGCTGACAGAAGAGGCACTGCCATCAGTCAGCATTGGCCTGGCAAAAACCCCTGGGGACAAGCGGTAGTGGTGGCCACAAGGATAGGCTCCTCTGCCTGCAGACAGGGGAGAGAAGAGCAGGAAGGACTTTGTATTGTGCTTTTAGTGCCAGCTTTGCAGCAGTAGATAGATCATGATGTAACTGCTAAGATTTCTGACTCTAATCCCTGGCTCACAGTCAGCATCCCTGGACATGCATGCAGCCTGGGCGATCTCACCACTCTGAAGAGAAGGGTCTTGGGCAAGGCCCAGGGCTGTGCTGGCTTCAGGTCTGACCCTGTGCTGTCCCAGTGGTGGTGCCCAGAGGGGTGCTTGCATTACCACAGCCCCAGTTCCAGGTGGCTCGGCACAGAGAGAGATACCTTGAGAGAAAGAAAGGGAAAAGAACAAGATCCTCTGCCTGGTCATCCGGAGAATTCTTCTGGATCTTACCCAAGACCACTAAGGTGGTATCTCTATAAAAGTCATAGCATTATTGGGCTTGGGGCCCAATCCCTTCCAATACCTGGAAAGCAGTCTCAGGAACAACAGCCACAAATAAGCCCAGACTGCAAATCCTACCATAAATGTCTAACTCTTCACTGCCCAGAAATCAACAAACATCTGCAAGCATCAGCACCATCCAGGAGAACAGGACTTCATCAAATGAATTAAATAAGGCACCAGAGAATCATCATGGAGAAACAGAGATATGTGACCAATTAGAGAAGTCAAAATAGTTGTTTTGAGGAAACTCAAAAGAGTCAAGATAACACAATGAAGGAATTCAGAATTCTGTAAGACAAATTTAACAAAGAGATTGGAATAATTAAGAAGAATCAAGCAGAAATTCTAGAGTTAAATAATGCAATTCTTATTCAACATGCTGAAGAATACATCAGAGTCTCTTAATAGCAGAATTGATCAAGCAGAAGAAAGAAAAAGAGAGCTTGGAGGCGGGCTATTTGAAAATGCTCAGTCAGAGGGGATAAAAGAATGAAAAACAATGAAGCACACCTACGAGATTTAGAAAATTGCCTCACAAGGGCAAATATAAGAGTTATTGGCCTTAGAGAGGAGGTAAAGAAAAATATAGGGAAAGAAAATTTATTCAAAGAAATAGTAACAGAGGACTTCCCAAACCCAGAGAATGATATTGACATTCAATACAAGAAGGTTATAGAACACCCAGCAGATTTGATCTTAAGAAGACTATCTCAAGGTATTTAAAAATCAAACTCCCAAAGATAAAGAATGAAAAAAGATTCCTAAAAGCAGCAAGAGAAAATAATTGAATAACACAAAATGGAGCTCCAATACATCTGAAAGCAGATTTTTCAGTGGACACCTTACAGGCCAGGAGAGAGTGGCTTAAAATATTTAAAGTGCTTAAGGGGAAAAAAATGAAACTTCTACCTTGGAATAGCATATCCAGGGAAAATATCATTTAATCATGAAGAAGAAATAAAGATCTTCCCAAACAACAGCTGAGAGGGTTCATCAACACCAGACCTGTCCTATAAGACATGCTAACAGGAGGTTTTCAATCTGAAAGAAAAGGATGTTACTATCTGAAGATACAAAACTCACTGGTAATAGTAATCACACAGAAAACCCCAGAAAAATATATTGTAATTATGGTCTATAATGGAGTCTTACCTTAAGTAGAACTAAATAATGAACCAATAAAAAATAACTACAACAACTTTTCAAGACATACACAATACAATAAGACATAAAGAGAAACAACTAAAAGATAAAAAGTAGGGGGATGAAGTTAAAGTGTAGAGTTTTTATTAGTTTTATTTTTGTGAGTTTATTTGTGCAATCAGTGTTAAGCTGTCATCAGTTTAAAATAATGGGTTATAAGATAGTATTTGCAAACCTCATGATAACCTCAAATTAAAAAAAAAATACAACAGATAAAAAGTTCAAAGCAAGAAATTAAAGTATGCCGTCAGGGAAAATCACTGACAGAAAAAGGGTGACAGGAAAGAAGAGAAGAAAAGAAGGAAGAAAAGAAAAGGAAGAAATGGACCTTTCCAGGTCCATTGACTGTAAACGAACTAAACTCTCTTATCAAAAGCCATAGAGTGGCTGAATGAATGAAAAAACAAGACCCAATGTTCTGTTGCCTGCAAGAAACACATGTCACCTACAGTGATATACATAGACTGAAAAGAAAGGGACAGAAAAAGATATTCCATACAAATTAAAAAAAAAAAAAAAGCAGGCATAGCCACACTTATATCAGACAAAATAGATTTCAAGACAAAAACTGTAAGAGACAATGCTACTATATAATGATAAAAGAATCAATTCAGCAAGAGGATGTAATGATTGTAAATATATATGCACCCAACACTAAAGCACCCAGATATATAAAGCAAATATTAGAGCTGAAGAGAGAGATAGACCCCAATACAATAATAGCTGGAGACTTTGACAACCCATCTTCAACATTGAACAGATCTTCTAGTCAGAATATCAATAAACATTGGACTTAATTTGCACTATAGACCAAATGGACCTAATAGATATTTACAGGAAATTTTAGCCAATGACTGCAAAATACACATCCTTCTCCTCAGCACATAGATCATTCTCAAGGACAGACCATATGTTAGGTCATAAAACAGATCTTAAAACATTCAAAAAAACTGAAATAATATCAAGCATCTTCTCTGACCACAATGGAATAAAACTAGAAAGCAATAACAAGATGAATTTTGGAAACTATAAAAATACATTATAATTAAACAATATGCTCCTGAATGACAAGTGGATCAATGAAGGCATTAAGAAAGAAATTGAACATTTTTAAACAAATTATAATGAAAACAGAACATATCAAAATCTATGTGATACAGTGAAAGCAGTACTAAAAATGAAATTTATAGCTGTAAGTACCTACATTAAAAAGAAGAAAAATTCAAATAAATAAGCTAGTGACACATCTTAAAGAATGAGAAAATTAGGCACAAGCCAAACAAAAATTAGTAGAAGAAAAGAAATAATAAAGATCAGAGCAGAAATAAATAAAACTATAAAAGATCAATAAAACAAAAAAAAATTTGTGATTTTGAAAATGTAAACAAAGTTGACAAACCTCTAGCCAGACTATCTAAGAAAAAAAAGAAGATCCAAATAAATAAAATCAGAGATGAAAAAAGAGGCATTACGATTGACACCACAGAAATTCAAAAGATCATTAGTGGCTACTATGAGCAATTACATACCAATGAATTAGAAAATCTAGAAGAAACTTTTAAGTTCCTGGATACATACAACCTACCAAGATTGAACCATGCAGATCCGTAACAAGTAATAAGATTGAAACCATAATAAAAAGTCTCCCAGTAAATAAAAGCCCAGGACCTGATGATTTCGCTGCTGATTTCAACCAAACCTTTAAAGAATAGCTAATTCCAATCTGACTCATCTGTTCTAAAAAATAGAGGAGGAATAAATACTTCCAAACTCACTCTATGAGGCCAGTATTACCCTGACTCCATAACCAGACAAAGGCACATCAAAAAAAGAAAATTGTAGGCCAATATCTCTGATGAATATTGATGCAAAAATCCTCAACAAAATACTAACAAACCAAATTCAACAATACATTATAAAGATCATTTATCATGATTAAGTGGGATTTATCTCAGAGATGCAAGAATGATTCAACATCAATCAATATGATACATCGTATCAACAGAATGAAGGACAAAACAATATGATCAAGTCAATTGGTGCTGAAAAAGTATTTGATAACATTCAACATCCCTTTATGATAAAAAAAAAAAACCTTAAAAACTGGGGATAAGGAACAGACCTCAACATAATAAAAGCCATGTAAGATAGATCCACAGCTAGTATCGTATTGAATGGGGAAAACTGAAAGCCTTTCCTCTTGTATCTGGAATGTGACAAGGATGCCCACTTTCAGCACTGTTATTTGACATAGTACTGGAAGTCCTAGCTAGAGTAATCAGAGAAGAGAAGGAAATAATGGACATCCAAATTGAAAACAAAGAAGTCAGTTTCTCCTTGTTTGTAGATGATATGGTTTTATATTTGGAAAAACCTAAAGATTCCACCAAAAAAAACGATTAGAATTGATAAATTCAGCCAAGCTGCAAGATACAAATTCAACATACAAAAATCAAGAGCATTTCTGTATGCCAACAGTGAACAACATGAAAAAAGATAACAAAAAATAATCCCATTTACAATAGACACAAATAAAATTAAATACCTAGGATTTAATCAAAGAAGTGAAAGTTCTCTATAATGGAAACTATAAAACATTGATAAAAGAAATTGAAGCATACACAAAAAACTGAAAGATATTTTATATTCATAGATTGGAAGAATGAATATTGTTGAAATGTCCATACTGCCCAAAGCAATCTACACATTGAATGCAATCCCTATCAAAATAACAATGACATTCTTCACAGAAATGGGAAAAATAATTCTAAAATTCATATGGAACCACAAAAGACCCAGAATAGCTGAAGTTATCCTGAACAGAAAGAAAAAAACTGGAGGAATCACATTACCTAACTTAAAATTATGCTACAGACCTATAGGAACCAAAACAGCATGGTACTGGCATAAAAACAGACACATAAACCAATGGAAAAGAATACCAAGAAACAAATCCACACATCTACAGCAAACTCATTTTCAACATAGGTGAGGAGAACATACATTGGGAAAGAGAGTTTCTTCTCTTTTAAATAAATGGTACTGGGAAAACTGGATATCCATATGCAGAAGAATGAAATGTGATCTCTCTCACCTTATACCAAAAGCAAATCAAAATTGATTAAATGTTACAACCTACAACCTCAAACTATGAAACTACTACAGGAAAACTTTGGGAAGACTCTCCAGGACATTCATCTTGGCAAAAATTTCTTGAGTAATACCCCATGAGCACAAGCAACCAAAACAAAAATGGACAAATGGAATAATATCTAGTTAAAAAGCTTCTTCACACACACAAAAAGAGACAACTAACAGTGAAAAGACAACCTACCAAATGAAAGAAACTCTGTGCAAACTACCCATCTGGCAAGGGCTTAATGACCAGAATACGTGAAGAGTTCAAACAACTCTATAGGAAAAACACCTAATAATCCAATTTAAAAATGGGCGAAAGATTTGAATAGGCATTTCCCAAAATGGTAAACAGGCAGATGCAAAGATATTCGACATCAATGATCATTAAAGAAATGCAAATCAAAATTTCGAGGAGATATCATCTCATCCCGATTAAAATGGTTTTTACCCAAAAGTCACAATAACAAATGCTGGCAAGAAAAGAAGAGAAAAAAGAGGGAATGTAAATGAGTACAACCCTAAGACAATGCCTTCCTTACTCACAGCTTGACCACAGCCCCATGGGAGACCCTGACTAAGAACCACCCTGAACCACGCCTGGATTCCTAAGCTTCAGAAACTGTGTCAAGTGATTGAAGACTTGTGTTGTTTTAAGCTGCTTGATTTTGGGTTACATTGTTATGCAGCAATGGATAGCTCTAACAGCTCTGTATGATGGAAGGAGCCTGGACTGGAAGTTAGATTGGCACTGAGCTAGACTTACTGTACCAGTGACCAGCATGGTGACACTGAAAAGTCACTGATTCTCAGTGAGCCTCAGTTACATCATTTGTAAAATGAAAATGATCAAAGGCAGCTGAGTGTTACTGTAAGGACTAAATGTGAATTAGCATGGTGGTGCCAGTACATAGTAGGCAATCTGTAAATACTCAACAAATTAACGGATATCTCTTGACCCATCCTTACACACTGATTTATGGTGTAATTGAAATACTAAAATAGAATGCTGCATTTTAAAAGTCCTTAGTACTCTACAGCTTTGAGTGATGGCCGCCGCTTTCACCAAGTTACTAAATTCAGGGCACTGAGCTTCCTTAGATGTACGTGATTGTTCCACGTAGCAGGAATGCCCCTTGACCCATCAGTCCACAGCAGCTGCCCTGACAGTCAGTGTTACCTGACCTCTGTGGTGAGTCTTTCTAGGGAAAGTTCGCCCTCGGACGCTTGGCTCATGCTGTGGTCCAATTGGGCTTAGTGTATCCTCAGTAGCAACCACCCCAAAAGCAGCAGGATGCAGAAAAGTATACAGTGGGAAAAGGCATTCCCTGTCAACAAAAATACACGAGATGTTGAAGCCAGTCTTGCACCTTCGAGGAAGGATGGCACAGTGGGAAAACCCAGAGCTGGACATCAGGAAGGCTGTGGTGTCTCTGCTCTTGCTGCAGCTAACAAATTGCATGGTTTTAGATATGTCAGCATCCTCACGGCATCTTACTTTTCTTATCTAAAGCAAAGTAATGGCAGTTGGGTTTTTTGGAGCATTGACTTCACTCTAAGAATGGTCTTCTGGTTCTAATATACACCAGCACATGCATAGATCAGAGTGGGAAGGATGAAGAAATAATTCAGATGGGAGAGTGTTGAAGAAACTAGACTCAAGAAGATCTCAGTAGCTTTCCCCAAATTCCTGAAAGACTGCTATAAAAAGGACAGGTTTGCTCCACGTGGCCTTGTAGATCAGAGCTAAGAAACTTAACAAGAAGCTCCGATTTCCAGTTGTGTAAGTGAAAATGTCTTCGTGATCCTAGTCAGTCACAAGCATGACTGTCTCCATGAAAAGTGGAGGGTTCTCTGTTACAAAGAGCATTCAAGCATATTACATTCCATTTGGAAGAATTTCAATTCAGCTGGGTTGGGCCTTGAGAGCCATTTACAGGGACACTGGCCGTGGCCACACTGCCTATGTGCTCAGGAGGCAGGCGGACCACTCCCGAAGTCAGCCTGTGACGGTGCCCCCAGAAGTCGTGGAAGGCGGCCGCCCTGGCCATCCGGCCTCTCCCAGCCTTGAGCATCTCTGAGCTGGTCGTTATATCACCTGCGGATCTCTCAGCCACTTCAGAGCCCTCTCGTTCTGTGAGTCTATAAAAACAGCACTGCTGCCAGAAACTTGTGTTGGTTCATCTTAGTGCTCATTAAAATATTTTGTTTTGTTAAACCTGTATTTATACTTAGACCAGTAAAATCTGATAATAAAACCTTACTGATTCTAAAAGGAGATCAATGCTCTTTTTTTCTAATGAAAGTTAACAGATACCATCACTGAGGGGTGACCATGTAACGTGTGCATGTGGGTGTGTGCTTGTGTGTACTGAACAAGCATAACTCACATCATAATCAACGCTAATGCAGCTCGATGGTTAGCATTTGATCCTTTAACAATTTTGCCGTGAAAATATTTTTTTTCCAAAAAATCTCTCTCTGTCTATTTTATTCATTTTTAGGTACTAGACAATGTTAGGGTCACTTAAATCACAGAGTCTCAATTCAGAAGTTAGAATGTGGAGAGCAAATATTAATCAGTGAGTCTGATTTTGCATTCTCCTGTGCTGCTGTGGCTTGTCCCCGAGTGGAAAGGAAGGCTGCGTTCAGCTTCCCTGTTTCTCTTGCAGCCCTCCTCCCTCCTTCCACACCCGGCTTTGAGTTTGCTGTGCCCCCTCCCATGATGGAGCCGGGAGAAGCAAGAGTGATGAAGGACAGAAGCCTTCTTGTTATGCTCGAGCTGTTGTGAGCTAGCCTTCCACTCTCTGCAGAGGATTTTTGAAACAGATTCTTTCTCTCATGGACGCTTTAGAGCATTTTTTGAAAACGAGCTTTGCTGCCACTTGTCTCCCACTGTGCCCCTGACCTGGTAGGTGAGTCTGTCTGGTGGGAGGCTCTGTGCGGCTCCTCCCACAGTGCCCAGTTAGTGCGGGTCCTCCTCCAGCTTCTTGGTGCTGGGTCCCTCTGCCCCCCCCAGGCAGAACTTCTGGAGAGATCTGTCGGCAACCTGCTCTCAGCTCTCTCTTCCCCACACAGCAAGTTAAACTCTTATCCAATCCTTACTTCAATAAACTCCAGGAGTGTGCAGACCCCTCTCAACACAGCAGCAAGAAGCTGAACAGCGTCCTTCAGCCCAGGCAGGCACCAGGAGACTCTCTTGTCAACTGCAGGGGACACAGACTCTGAAGTTCCCTCTCACCAGGACTGGAGACACAAAATACTGCTAAAACATTGCTCCACACCGTTTCCTTTCCCCCCGGCCCAGCAATTATATATTCAGAGTGGGTGAGGAAGTTCAGGAGTGGAGGAGTTATTCTGAGCGATTTCCTTTGTTGAGTCTGCTTAGAGGGCTTCCCCTCTCCTTGATGTCTGAAGCTGCCAGAGGGATGCTTCCACTGACATCGAGGCAGGAAGAGTTCCATTTGACATCCTACTTCACACACAACGCATCATTTCCTATGAAACGTATTTAACATAATATATAACATATTTAATAGCACCCTGCCAAGGTAGGCTCAATTATCTCCGTTTACATAGAGAGAAGCTCAGACTTGAAGAAGTGGAGTAATCTGGGGGTGCACACAGGCAACAAGACGCAGAGCTGAGATTCTGCCCGACCCCATGAGCTCTGTGCATGAGACCTGTGACATCCACGCTTGAACATGTACCGGGACCAAGAGGAGGGCTTGGGGAACAGCCTGCTGAGCTGCACCCCAAAAGATTCTGATTCAGTTCTGGGGTGGGGCCCGATAATCTGCGTTTCTGACTGGTTTCAGGTGACGCTCCTGTGGCTGCTGGTCTGAGGCCCTGGATGGAGCAACACCGCCCTGGTGACACTGACCCACCTTCCCTCATCAACGCGCTCCTCCGTCTCTTCCCCATCCAAGTACCCACGCAGTAGTCTTTCTCAACCTGTTTCTCATCAGGGAAGGCCTAATTGGGCTTTCTCCTTGCCTGGCTGGCAGATCTGCGTGAGAACAAGATCGCTGTGGGTCGCAGGTGCGCTCCGGGCGCAGCCGGCTGAAGACACCTAATTGCTCTCTGTGAGGGGGAGAAACTCGTTAAGGCCTCCCCAAGGGAGAAAAGGGAGCGTTACGGTCGTTAAAGGGCCGTGTTGGAAATAAGGTACGGCCTTCTCAACACAATTTCACCTAAACAAGTGCCCATCTGAGGAAGCCGCGCCCAGCGCCACGTGCTCTGCAGGGCTTGCGAGGTGATGGTCAGGCCACGCAATTTCGCTGCGCGCAGCACTCCGCTTTAGTAAGCCTTAAAGCATGCACACGTGCACAGGAAACTCATCTTTCATGCTTTTGCCCACTGGCTGGTAGATTTAAGGAGCCACGCAAATAGGTGGGAGAAGAAAAATAAATAAATAAAAAGGCAATTTAATTTTGAAAACTGAGTTTTCATTTGGAATAAACCAATTTTATAAAGCTGGAAGTGACAAGCTAAAATTAAATGTTCTTTCCCTTTATTGCTGTTTCTCGACACCCTCATCAGCCAATTACACTCTCAAATCATTTCGTAGAAGGATCATCTTTACTCTCTTTTGAAGGAGAAAAATTCTTCTTAAAAATCCATTTTAATATCTGATTGACAGCTAATTTACATTTTTATTTGTCATGTCCCGAAATTTTCTCTGTAAGAATATGTCCATTCAGAATCTGTGCATCTGGACCTGGGTCAAGTACCCTGATAGGAAGATATTTGAATATCACAAAAAACTGAGAAAGCCTACACGATTTCTGAAATTGGGCCCCATAGCTTAGACCTAAGCTTGTGAAGCTTTATTGAGTATCTTCACATTCAATAAATCTTCTACATTTAAAAATATTGTGAACGAGTTATGTGTTCTGTCTTCAAAGATATATATATATATATGTGTGTGTGTAACATGATTGAAGGTCGATGTAAATGCTAACTCTGGCCAAATGTTTATTTCTCGGTCTAGGGACTGGCCACTTAAGCAAGATTTGTTTTATATGATAGCTCAGACAGCTTTCATTTCCTTTTTACATCAAAGCCATCAGCTGTAATTTTAAGTGTAAAATTTCAATTGGATTAAATGTGCCTTCTGTTCTGCTATTTTATTCATTCTGGAATACTTTTAAAAGACAGCAAGCCAAGAGCATCACCAGGGACCACCCTTCCATGCACTGCCGGTGGCATCATCCCATCACACTCTAGGTGTCTGAAGGACAATTTTTGTAATCCAGTACATATACAGACGCTCCTCGACTTACAGAATGGTTGTGTCCTGTTAAACTCGCTGTAAGTTGAAAACATAGTAAGTGGAAACTACATTTCATACGCCGAACTTACTGAACATCACAGCTCAGCCTAACCTGCCTTAGTGCTCAGAACATTCGCATTAGCCTAGAGATAAGCAAAATTACCTAACACAAAACCTATTTTATAATACGTGTTGAATATCCCATGTAATTTATTGAACACTGCACTGAAACTAAAAAACACAGTGGTTGGGTGGGTGTTTGGGCCCTCATATCACGGTTTCCACTGAAAGGGCAGCGCCTCCACACCACGCTGAAGTCAAAAAGCTGTCAGGTGAAGCCACTGTAAGCTGGAGGCCAGCTATAACATTTAGCCCTCGTTCAGTATCCACAGGGTGCTGGTTCCAGGAGCCCCTCTAGAAAACCAAAACCCACAGAGCACAAGTCCCTGATCTAACGTGGTGTCGTATTTTCATATAACCTACACACACCCTCCTGCATCCTTTACTCGTTGTTGAGACAAAGCCTCACTGTGCCGCTCAGGCTGAAGTGCAGTGGCACCATCGCAGCCTCAACCTGCTGGGCTCCAGTGACCCCCATCTCAGCCTCCTGAGTAGCTGAGAGGCCCGTTTGCGGGCATGCGGCACCGTGCCGGGTTAGGCTAATGTTTTGTGTTTTTTGTAGAGATGGCGTCTCACCATGTTGCCAAGGCTGGTCTTAAAATCCTGAGCTCAAGTGAACTGCTGGCCTCGGCCTCCCAAAGTGCTAGGATGACAGGTGTGAGCCACTGTACCTGGCCACCTCCTGTAAACTTTAAATCATTTCTAGATAACTTATAACATCTAATACAGTGTAAATGCTTTGTAAATATACGTTATTCTGTATTGTTCAGGCAATAATAACAGGAAAAACAGTCTGTATGTGCTCACTGCAGACATAATCATCTATTTTTTTCCAAATGTCTTTAATCCGTGGTTGGCTACATCCACAGTTGCTGACCATACAGACAGAGAGGGCACACACACACACACAGAATCGTGCACCGCATATTGACATTTTGGTCGATGCTGGAGCACATATGTGACAGTTGTCTCATATGATTATAATACCGTACTTCCACTGTACCATTGCTGTGTTGGGACATACGATGTGTTCAGATACACAAATCCCTACCGTGTGTTATAAGTGCCTTGAGTATTCCGTACGGTAACTTGCAGTGCAGGTTTGTAACCTTGGAACAATAGGCTACACTGTATCATCTTGATGTGTGGCAGGCTATATGTGGCAGTCTTGTTGGGTGGAAGGCTATGTGTGGTGGTCTAGATGTCTGGCAGGCTATATGTGGCAGTCTTGTTGTGTGGAAGGCTATGTGTGGTGGTCTAGATGTGTGGAAGGCTATGTGTGGCGGTCTAGATGTGTGGAAGGCTATGTGTGGTGGTCTAGATGTGTGGTAGGCTACGTGTAGTGGCCTAGATGTGTGGTACTCTGTGTAGTGGTCTAGATGTGTGGTACGATATGTGTGGTGGTCTAGCTATCTGGTATTCTACGTGTGGTTGTCTCTATATCTGGCATGCTATGTGTGGTGGCCTAGATGTGTGGCAGGCTGTGGGTGGTGGTCTAGATACGTGGCACTCTATGTGTGGTAGTATAGATGTCTTTTAGGCTATACCACCCGGTGTACACACTCTACGATGTTTGCACAGGAAAAGAATCACGTAAGACACATCTCAGGATGCATTCCCACCCCTGTGTGATGCACACCTATATATAGAGGTGTTCAGCCTGCCTGGTGTTCGCTTCCCTGGACATGTTCCTTGCCATCCTTGCATCTGTCAACACATTGACTTCATTTTTGAGAGGCTCTAAGCAAGGAACCACGAGGTGCTGCCAGGATATAGCTCCCAGCAGATATCATGGAAGTTCCAGCCCTTCTGGAGCCCATGAGGGCAGGGCTCTGCAGCTCTACCCATGGGTCATAGGGGAGAGAGCTCACAGCTGGCAGCAGCCCAGCAAAGATAAGGTGGATTTCTGTCTGAACACAGAGCTGCAAGGAGCCTTCCAGTCAAGCCCGCCCAGCCATGGGACCCTCTCTGAACCCTTACCAAAAACATTCAGCACATCTGTCCTCCTACACTGGGCTCTGCCTCTGTCATAAACTTTCTGGGTCACCATAATCTACGTATCAAACCTCTAGAACTCTGTTTCCTATAGACAGGGGTGGTAAAACTTATTCTGTGCAATTATTAGGAATAAAAGTCCTGTGCACGGCAAGGAGTGGTACATCTACAGCAGCAATCCGTCATTTATTATAAACTCCTCCTCCTACCCCACCTGCCCACCCAGAGTAAAACCTGCCAGGCCACTGTTCCAGTATGTGGGTCCTACTCCCTTCCTTTCAAGGTGCAAGTTGATTTCGAAGTTAATAATGAACAAATGGGCTGCTCCTGCAGAACGCATTTGCCTTTAAACAGCAGTCTCCTGGAGACGGGTTCCCTATTAAAAAACAAATGCTTAAGAGCAGAACTCAGCCATAGTGGTCAAGCTGCTGAAGGCACAGTCTGAGAATCTGCCACTCTACTACAGGACATCTGTGCACTCAAATGGCAAAACATAATATACAAAAGATAAGTAAGTAACTGAAAGTACAAGAGGTACATAACCCAAGAGATATCCCACGACAAAACTGGGAAATGGTTACATCTTGCAGGTCAAACAAGATAGGTTAGCAGTAGAGGAGGACCACGGGCTGCCTGGCTCCTGTGGGGAAGGTCCTGCTCAGGCACTGTGGATAAAGGCCTTGGAGAGAAACAGGAGACTTGCACAGAAAGTGCTGCGGTCAGGGGCTGCCCCAATCTTTTATGGAATCAACAGCAAAGAATCTGACACAAGTGAACATGCATCAATGAGAGGGAAAATCACTGGCCCTGACACTAGATTTCTGGTGTCTGAGCTGGAACTGGCAGGATTACAGAATATGGGTAAAAATAATAATAAGCAGAAGTCCCCAGCTGAAGGCAGCCACGAAGGCAAGCTGTCGGGGGAGGAAATAGAAAACGTTACTCACCTAGTGAGGGGATTCGTTGTCTGGGGTGGAGATGTATAATGGGTGAGCTGCAAAGTGCACATAGGACAGACACCCTTTGAATAAACCAACTTTAGATCAAACAGTGCTTTTGGAACTACTCCTGTTGTAGATGTTGAACTTGCATTTTAAAAGTTATTTTGTGGCCATAGCATCTACAAAATGAATGAGGTCTTAAGCAAGGGACACACCAAACACCAAAGCTTGTCTTTGAGTTCAGAGCTTAGCCTAGAGTGATGCATGCCAGGACTGACTCCCTGGGAATCAGCCTCAGACCCAGTCCTTGGAGACACAGGCTTGCAACAGGGACAGTCTCCCAGGAGCAGGAACCACTGAGCGCTTTCCGATGCTTACTTGGAGGCAGAGCCGACGAGCTCCCGGAAAGGAGGTGGGACCCTCTGTGCCTTCATTCTTGGGTCTGTGCCACTGCTTCCAGCCTCCAGCCCTGCAGGTCTAGGTCCCTGGAGACCTTACGTGCCTGGCCCAGGACAGAAACATGTCTGATGTGGTTTGGATCTGTGTCTCTGCACAAACCTCATGTTGAATTGCAGTCCCCGATGTGGGCAGTGGGGCCGGGGGGAGGATTCGAGCGTGGGAGTAGGTTTCTCATGAACGGCTCTGCACCAGGCTCTCAGTGCTGTTCTTGTGATAGTGAGTGAGCTCTCCTGAGACCTGGTCACTTAAAAGTGTGTGGCACTTCCCTCCTCCCCTCTCTTTCCTGCTCCTGCTCCTGCCATGTAAGACGCCTGCTTCCCCTTTGCCTTCTGCCATGAGTGGAAACTTCCTGAGGCCTCCCTAGAAGCACAAGCCGCTATGCTTCCTGCACAGCCTGCAGAACCATGAGCCAATTAAACCTCTTTTCTTTATAAGTTACTCAATCACAGATATTTCTTTTCACCAATGCAAGAACGACTAACAATGTCTCACTACTCTTCACCCCCAGGATCCGAACCTGCTCCCCTCCCAGCCCTTCTGACTCTCGGCTTCCTAACTCCTCTCAGCCCCCAGGGTGTGGTGGACATCTTCATCCTTCCAGCTGAGCGGGCTGCTTTACGGACACTGGCTCTTCCACCCTCACCTTTCCATCCTCCCACTAGGGGCGGAGCTGGACCCTGGCTCGTTTGCTGCTCTCCCACCCTCATGCCCAGCACCTGAAGAAAGCTCCCGATTCACACGCCCATGGGCGCATCTGGAGCAGACTCCAGCTGTTTGGACATCACTCTCATTACAGTTTGAAGTGCAGCTTCCCTTTCCTGATCTGCTTTAGATGCTGCTTCTGAAAAGATGGTGCCTCTGCCTCCTCCATTTGAATGAAACAAAAGGCCACCAAGTGTGCTCAGTGTATCAGGGCTCCATGGAAAGAGCTCGTTAATGTTCTCCTGCTCCTCAGAGGCGGGTGTCAAGGAGCCCCTCTGTGCCTGCGGCTTTAAATATACTCCTCAGAATGCTGAGAAAACTGCCCCATCCCTGAAGGATGAGAGCAGAAAATGGTGTCAACAGCCACCTGTGACACACGGCCAGAGCTCCTCCCCTGAAGCAGAGCCCACGGCCACATGTGTTTCCTGGATACGTGCCGCTGTGTGTTAATCCACAGACCCTCATCACCACAGCCGCCACTGCTGCCCACAGCTGAGGTCCCACTGTGTGTCACGCCCCTGAGCCACCACTGCTGCCCTCAGCTGAGGTCCCACTGTGTGTCACACACCTGCCTGGCACTTGCCATGCATTATTGAAATTCTCACACTAACCCCACAAGGCAGACACAAACGGCTGCATTTTATGCATGAACAATGGTTTAGAGAGGCAAGTATTTTTCCAAGGTTCCAAAGGTTGTAAATGGCAGACCCAGAATCCAAACATAAAGCAGCCCATGTCCTCAGGGAGGCAGTCCCGCCTGGAGAATAAATCAACGAAATGGTCTCCACAACAGGAATGCACAGGTTATGCAGATGCAGAGGTCCTCAGGAGAAATGAATGAACTCTAGGTGGGCAACTTAAACAACCGTCAAAATCGCAGTGACGCACGGATAAAACTATGTATAGCTCATTGAACTCGAGGCTGGAATTTCTCCCAGATGCACATCAGGGGAAGGATGTGTCTGACATTCTGTCTCTCAAACAAGCAGTCATTCATCATTTGCTGAGCACTCAGCACGCTGGGGATGCTTTATTGAATAAGAGGGATCGGACATAATGCACCAATCCAGTCCTGAGAGAGCCCTCAGAGTTCTCCCCAGCCGCTGGCAAACAACCACCCACAGCCACAGGCCTAGCAAGCCACTGCACACAGACAGCCCTCTGTGGTTTGACTGTCTCTTCCTGTGCACCTTGCTTGTTAAGCTACCTTGGAAACAGAGGCCTATGCGTCTTTGCATCCTTCACAGAAACTGGTACGCTTCTGAGCCCACTGAACATGCAAACTCTGCCAACCGCCCTCCTGCGAAGCCTTCCCCACTCATATACAGCTCATGCTGTAAAGGACACCTTTCTCCCCCGGACCCCAGAGCACGTGGTTCCCCCTCAGCTTCAGCCATCAGCACCCTGTGGCCACGGCTTCCCAGGCCTGTCTCAGACAAAGGGTAGGGCATTTCTATGGCCCTGAAAGCATGTGAGTTCTGTGCCACAATTGGGAATTGGAGGAGTCTCTACATTGAACTCTGCCCTGACCAGAGTGAGAATTACAATCACCCAAGAAAGGAGGTGTGCAGGTCCCAGCCTGGGGCCCCTCTGGGGACCCAGGAGAATGGCAGAGGGTCTGGACACAAAGTCAACACCAGACACTTCTGTTCAGCTCTTTTTAAACTGGTGGTCTTCTAAAAGGGCTTCTCTTTATTTTTAAAAGAAACACGTATCTCACAAAATGTTGAAAATTAAGATACACAAAAATAAAATGGCCTCATACCAAAGATAATCAATTGTTTATTTTTGTATATTTTCCTTTAGGACTTTTCCCAAGGATAGAGACTTTTTAGTGATATTAGACTGGACTTCTGAAACAGCTGGTAAATTCTAACTTTTGGAAAGGCTTTTCTAGAAAGATTTATTGTGTTAATTGAAAGGAATTTGTTTTCAACTTCTTAGGAAGTTATTTTATTTGTCATCTGGAAGTGAATTTTTCTCTTCACCACTTGCAATGCATATTTTAATTCTGCTGTTTTAATTTTCACATTAAAACCATCTTCCTTGATCTCATCAGCTGTTGTTATCTTTGCTTATTGACTTTTCAACACATCAGTCTAGTGTTAGGAGTCTGAGTCCTGGTAATGGCTTGGATTCAAATCAGTGGTTCTCACTGGCCACAAACCCTGGGGAAAATCACGTCCCCTCTCTGTTCTTCAGCTTCCTTGTCTGCACCACAGGGAAGATAACAGTACTTGCCTCAAAGGGTTGCTTGTGAGAACTGAGTGAGTTATTATATTGATATGTCTAATACCTATAAACTATTTGCCATAGAGTAATCACTCAATACATGTTAGGTATTTGCTGTGGTTTGAATGCAGGTGTACCTGCAAAATCCGTGTGTTGAAATAGAAACTCCAAGGTGACGGTATGAAGAGGTGAGGCCTTTGGGGCAGTGATTAGGTCAAGAGGGCTTCACCTTCTTTAATGGGATTAAAGCCTTTATTAAAGAGGCTTCAGAGAGCTGCCTGGCCCTTCGGTTGCTTCCACCATGGGAGGGCACCACAAGAAGACACCATCTTGGAAGCAGAAAGCAGCCTTCACCAGACACAAAACCTGCCAGTGCCTTGATCGTGGATTTTCCAGCCTGCAGAGCTGTGAGCAATAGATTTATATCCTCTGTACATTACCCAGTCTCAGATGTTTTGTTATAGCAGCACAACCATACTAAGAAGCATTATTATTTACATTACTAACATATGTAGAATGAAATTTTACCCCATTTATTAATTTTATTGAAGACAATAAACAGAAATATGGATCATAAGAATAAACAAATCATGAGACTACTATAAGCAATTATATACCAATAAATTGCATAACCTAGAATAAATGGATAGATTCCCACCATGCAGTGTATCACATTTATTTACACATACTTTCTACCAAGACTGAATCATGAAGAAATGAGAAATCTGAACAGACTAATCATGCATAAGGATACTGAATCAATAATCATAAATCTCCCATCAAAGAAAAGCCCAGAACCTGATGAGTTAATGGATGAATTCTACCAAAGATATAAGTTAATAATAACAATCCTTCTCAATCTCTGAAAAAGTTTAAGACAATGACATGCTTACAAACTAATTTTAGAAGACCAGCATTATTCTTATAGAAAAGCCAGAAAAAATATAATACAAGAAAATTAATTATTGGCCAATATCCCTGGTGAGCATAAATGCAAAAATTACCAAGAAAATACTGGCAAATAGAACTCAACAGCATGTTAAAAGGACCAGTCACCTTAATTAAGTGGAATTTATCTGTGGGATGCAGGAATGGTTCAACATATGCAAGTCAATAAATGTGACACACTATATTAACCGAATGAAGAGCAGAAAAACATATGATCATCCCAACAGATGCAAAAAAAAAAAGTACTTGGCAAAACTCAACATTCTTTTATGACAAAAACTCAACAAATTAGATATAGAAGGAATGTACCTCAACACAGTAAAGGCCATGTATGACAAACCCACATCCAACATCTTATACTCAACAATGAAAAGTGAAAGCTTTTCCTCTAAGATCAAAACAAGACAAGAATGCCCGCTCTCACCACTTCCATTCAAAGGAATTCACATCAGAAATGGGGAAGTTAAATTATCTTTGATTTCAGATGACATAATCTGATAAATAGAAAATCATAAAGATTCCACTACAGTGATTACTTCAAAGTGTTGAATAAGAGAAAACAACAAAAGCAAAAACAAATCCATCAAAAAACTGTAAGAAATAAAAAAATTAGTAAAGTTATATGATGCAAAATAAACATACAAAAATCAGTAGTGCTTCTATAAACTAATAACAAACTATTCATAAAAAGAACTCAAGAAGACAATTCTATTTATAATAGCATAAAAATAGAATAAAATACTTAGAAATAAATTTAACCAAGTCAGTGAAAGATCTGCACATTGAAAACTACAAAAGATTGATGAAAAAAATCAAAGAAGACACAGATGGAAGGAAAGCTATCTTATGTTCTTGGATTGGGAACATTAATGTTAGGATACCTTTACTACTCAAAGCAATCTGTAGGTTCCATGCAATCCTTAGCAAAATCTCAATGACATTTTTAATAGAACCAGAAAAAAAATTGCTAGAATTCATCTGTAATCACAAAAGACCTCTAATCACCAAAACAATCTGAGCAAAAAGAACAAACCTGGAGGCATGATGCTACTTTATCTCAAAATCTATCCCAAAGCTACAATAATTAAAATAATATGATATTGGCACACAAACACACACATCAACCAATGGAATAGAATAGAGAGCCCATAAATAAATCTGTTCATTTATGGTCAAATAATATTTGATAAAGGTGTCCAGGACACACATTGGGGTAAGGACAGTTTCTTCAATAAATGTTGTTAGGAAAACTGGATGCCCATATGCAGAAGAATGAAATTGGACTCTGACTTCACCTTAGAGACAAAAATTAACTCTAAATGGATTAAAGACTTAACTGTAGAACCAAAAACTGCAAAACTACTAGAAAAAAAATAGAGAAAAGCTTAATGGCAGTGGTCTGGGTTAAGATCTTTTGGGTTTGATCTCAAAAGCATAGACAACAAAAGCAAAAATAGACAAATGTGTTTACATTAAATTAAAAGTTTCTGCACAGCAAAGGAAACAATCAACAAAATGAAGATACAGCCTACAGAATGGAAGAAAATATTTGTGGAACCATATCTCTGATAAAGAGTTAATATTTAAAATACACAAGAAACTACAAAATAACCTCAATACTAAGGAAACAAATAATCCAAGAGATTAAAAAATGGGCAAAGAACCTGAAAAGACATTTCTCAAAATAAGACTACAAATGGCCACCAGGTATACGAGAAAATGTTCAACATCACTAATCATCAGAAAAATGCAGATTAAAACCGCAGTAAAATATCACCTCACATCCGTGGTTAGGATGCCTATTATCAATAGGGCAAGCAAGAGGTAACAAGGACATGAGAGGATGTGGAGAAAGAGAACCTTGCATTACCGTTGAGAATGTAAATTAGTGCAGCCATTATGGAATGTAGTATGGAAGCTCCTAAAAAAGTTAAAATAGAGCTACCATAGGATCTAGCCATTCACCTTCCGGCTATATACACAAAGGAAATGGAATCAGTATGTCAAAGAGAGACTGGCCTCCTGTGCTCCCTGCAGTATTATTCACAAGATATGGAATCCACTCAAGTGACTGTCAACAGGTGAATCGATAAAGAAAATGTAGCATATCTACACACGGAATACTATTCAGCCTTAACAAAATAGGGAAATCCTGTCACTTGTGGCAATGTGGATGACCTAGGAGGACAAACTGGAAACTGAAAAGACAAATCCTGCATGACCTCAGTTTTACAGAGAATCCAAAAATGTTGGACTCATAGAAGAGAGTGAATGGTGGTTATCAGGGGCAGAGTGAAATGAAGGGAGGCACAGGGAGAGGTTAGTCAAAGAATGCAAAGTTGTCATTAGGAGGAATAAGCTGAGGAGATCTATTGTACAACACGGTGATTATAGTTAATCATTAACTATTTAATTGTATTATTAATATATTAACATGTATACTTGAAAATTGCTAACAGTACACTTTCAATGTTCTCAAGGCACACACACACAATGTATGTGAGGTAGTGGATGTTGACTAGCCTGATTTATTCATTCCACAATGTATACATACATTAAAACATCATTTTGCACACCATACATACATTTCATTTTCATTTGTCAATTAAAAATTAAAACTAAAATTATATTTTTTAAAAAAACAAAGAAAGATCCTAGACAATTTTTAAATATCTTTATTTCAGATTCAGAAATAGTTTTCAGTGGCCTGCTGTTCCTCCGGGTCTTCTGCCTGACGGACTCTTTTCCTTGTTCAGTAACATCCTTTAGGTCCCATGCTCGTTCTTTTTACTGTTTTCTTTTTGTGAGTTTGTATTTGGCTTTAATCCTTCCTCAGAGAGAACTCAGGGGTCTGGGGCTGGTGCCTGTCAACAGCTGCGTGTTCACATGAAGAAGCCTTGGGTAGGCTTTCTTCCCAGTCCTTAGCTAGAGCACTGCGTGGTGTGGAAGGGCCGGGCTCAGTGTCTGATTTAAGCGGCTCTGCACCCTGAGGACCCCGCCCCAGACCCCACGACTCTACCCAGACCCAAAGCAAGATGGTGCCAGGGAGCACTGAATCCCCAGCATGCACTGCGGCTGCCCGTTGTGGCAAGCGGAAACTACAATCCCCAGCATGCACTGCACCAGGACTGCCCCTGGCTGGCGTCACGGGCGTGAATTACAATCCCCAGCATGCACTGGAGCAGCGGGCGTGATCTACAACCCTCTGCCTGCCGCGCGCGGCCTCCGGCCCGCACCTATGCTCTGCTTGTTCTACGCATAGACAGCTCCTGACGGTGCAGGGGATCTCTGGGGGGCGGGGTGAGAGGGGCGATGGGAGAAGACTGTATTCTGGCCACCAAAACCGCAGCACCGCGGCAGCAGAAAAGCTGCCCGCCTCTCTGAGGGTAACGACGGTGCACTGGCTGACAGTGCGCTGCAGGCAGGCAAACCCTCTGAGCGTTTTAAAGAGAGCACAGCACGCATTTTAAAACATGGCTGCAGCAGCCTAGGGCAAGCGGAATTCTTACACAATGCGGCAGTGTATGCACAGCCAGCCTTTGTTTTAGGAGGAGTCGCAGATTGTGTCCACTTTGCATCCAGAACAGCTAGCCAGCACCATTTGTCTCCGGAAGCCTT
This sequence comes from Cacajao melanocephalus, assembly GCA_963573385.1. Lineage (NCBI taxonomy): Eukaryota > Metazoa > Chordata > Mammalia > Primates > Pitheciidae > Cacajao > Cacajao melanocephalus. The sequence goes on from CAUYLG010004494.1 coordinate 136,466, forward strand.
TAATTTGGGAGGTGGGCGTCTGTAATCCTGTGCATCTAAATGCAGGTGTGTGAGTGCGGTTGCCCCAGCGTGTGCTTGTGGGCATATCCCCTTCTCCGGGGGAGACTCCCCTCCCGGTGGTGATCTTTTTAACAGTGAGGGTTTCTGCACTAGCTGGCTGAGAGGTTGTGGCTGCAGCCACCCTCAGGCCTGAATGTCTGAACTACTAATCAGTGTCCTCAGCCTGGCTCCTGCCTTCTGGGGATTTCCTCAGCCCGCAGGCAGTCGCTCGAGCAGAGGCTCAGTGCTGTCTCTGTTAAGTCTCTCCAAGCCCGGCAGAAGACTCCTGAGACCACCCAGAACATGGAGCCTGTGCTCGCCAGGAAGGCTTGGGCTTTAGGGAGCTGCCTAAAGCCCAAACAGAGTACAGCCAAACAGTACCCCAAGCAGAGACAGCCTCCAGCTGCTTCTCCAAGACAGGCAGAGGCTCCGCAGAGCTGGGAGTTGCCAGGAGGAGCAAGGGGACAAGGTCAACCTGTTCTTCCTCCTTGCTCCCCAGGGTTCAGCAGAGTCACGGAGGGCTTCCTAAGCTGTGACCCCGTGGGCGCCTCCTCAGGGGTTATGTTTTTGTCCTTGATTTCAGTGTGTGTGCAAGGACAGAAGACAGTGCAGCAAGCCTGAGAAACCATAAAATCTGATGTGAGCTCTAAGTTAAGCCTGACTGCAAGGAGACAAGGGGAACAGGCAGTCAATTCTATTCCATGAGGGAGAGCAGCCCCAATTTACAATGATCATAACTACGCTGTGGCCCTTGCCATGCACCAAGCCACTGACCTCGGCTCCAGTCAGGAGGGTCCTAGGCTTGGCTTCAGGCTCTGCTGCCATCATCTTGAAATCCCTCACTTTTGTTTGCTTATTTGTTTAACACAGAGTCTTGCTCTGTCACCCAGGCTGGAGAGTAGTGGCGTGATCTCAGCTTACTGCAACCTCTGCCTCCCAGGTTCAAGTGATTCTCCTGCCTCAGCCTCCCAAGTAGCTGGGATTACAGCACGCACCACCATGCCTGGCTAAGTTTTTAAATTTTTAGTAGAGACGGGGTTTCACCATGTTGGCCAGGCTGGTTTTGAACTCCTGACCTCAAGTGATCCACTCACCTCCACCTCCCAAAGTGCTGGGATTACAGGCATGAGCCACCACTCCCAGCCTCTCACAATTTTGAATAAGGGGCCACACATTTATATTTTTCACTGATCCTCACAAATTTTATAGTTACCAGCTGTCCTGACAGAAACTTCCTCCTGTGGGCCTCAGTGTTCTTTGTAAGATGGGAAGATTCGAATAAAACGTTTTCAAAGATATTTTTGCTGCAAAACTTTCTTTGTCAAAAAAATTACATGTGGAACTCAGGACCTAACCCATGTGATAGGGTAATAGTTAAAATCCTTTCTTTTCTTTTTCCTTATGTTGCTGCTTTTTCTTCACCTCTCTTGCTCTTTCTGCAGTGTGTCTCTGCGTCTCTGGAGGTGGGAGAGGGGTTGTCTGGGGAATACCGCCTAAATATCTGTAGGTGATTGTTTTGTTGCCCTGTGGGTCAAAGGGAAGGTGATTCCAATGCTTAGTATTTATCCGGGGGAATCGCCATTCTTCTTCCTATGCCCTCCTCATCTGTGAAATGGTGGTAGTAGCAGCACCACCTCAGAGGGCGGTTATTAATGAGAAGCAAAAGTAAACACTTAACCCAGGTTAACTACTTACGTTTTCATACGTATTATTATTACTTGTATGTTTAGCTGCATCCTACTTAAAGTAATTACACACAGAGAGGCACATAGAGAGAAATCAAATTCAAAAACACACAACACACATCCATAATGGTACCATGGCTTTCTGCCTGGGGGCACGTTTTAGACTATGGTGCAGGAATGAGGATTCCAGCCAGGCAGTGGTCTTGCTAAGCTTTGGACACAGACATCATGGTCAGGAAGGTGGAGGCAGCTGTGAATGTCCTGGCACAATCCACAAAGGTGGGAGCAATGCAGAAAGAGAGAGTTCTAGAAACACAGGGCTCTGTAAAGTCTTTGAGCAAACACCTATTTGAACATGTCTAGAGTGAAACTCCAGGACACAAAGCAAAAGCAACTGCCTGGTAGCTGTGAGGTAAGAGATTCCCCAAGCTCATAGGGAAGGGAGGCATTTGAATTGTATTCAGTCCCAGGACATGGACCTCATGCTCACGGGACCATCAGGATTATCCACGAAGACACAAGAATGTCACATATTTTCTCCACTTGGGCTACGTTAGACCTAGAGCAAGGACTACTCTCTTCCCACCATAATAAAGCTTAAAAAACAAGCTTAGAATTGATCGACCATAACTAAAAGGAATTTAACCATCTATTAGACCAAACTTCAACATTCTTTAAAGGAAGAAGACCATAGACAGACACTCAACACTGTGGCATTCACAGCATCTGGCAGTCAATCGAATAGTACCAGGCAGGTAGAGAAGCTGCAATTGCTAAGCATATCCAGGAGGAAAGCGAGTCAATAAAAACAGACCAAGAAATAACAAATCAGGTGGAATTAGCAGACACAGACATTGAAATACCTATTGTAAACATCATAGATCTTGCACTGGTATTAAAAGAAAACATGATGAGGAAAGAAATATAAGTCATAAAAATGACCATCTTTGCATCAGAGGATGCTATGAATACAGTGAAAACACAACCCACAGAATGGAAAGCCACATGCAAATCATATATCTGATTTAGGATTAATATCCATAATATATAAAGAATCTTACAACTCAACAACAGCGACAACGAAAGACACAGCCCATTTAAAAAACGAGGAGAGAACTTTAATAGACATTTCTCCGAAGAAGATATATAAATGGCAGATAATCACATAAAAAGATGCTCCATGTCATTAATTATTAGATAAACGCCAATTAAAACTACGAGATACCACTTGACACTAATTAGGATGGTTACAATTTTTTTAAGTGTCAGCAAAGATATGGAGCAATGGAATCACTTGTAAATTTCTGCTGGGAATATGAAGCGGTGTGGCCGCTGTGGGAAACAGCGCGGTGGTTTCTCAAAAAGTTAAACATAGAATCATGTGATCCGGCAATTCCACTCTTAGCGATGCACCCAAAAGAACCGAAAGAAGAGACATAAACAGATATTTGTACGCTCATACTAACAGCAACATTATTGACAATACCCAAAAGGTGAAATCAGCACGTGTCCATCAACAAATAAGTGAATAAACAGAATGCTATCTGTACATAACAACAGGATATTATTTAGCCTGAAGAAGGAAGGAAATTCTGACACCTGCCACAATATGCATGAATAATGAAGGCGTTATGCTACGTGAAATAAATCAGACAAAATGGACAAATACTGCATAATTCACTCACATAAGATATCTAGAGTAATCAAATTTATAGTGACAGAAAATGAAACAGTGGTCACCAGAGGTTGAGGGCAGCAGGAAGGGGGGATTTTTGCCTAATGAGTGTAGAGTTACAGTTAGGCAAGACAAAAAAGGTTCTGGAAATGGATGGTGATGTATTATATGCTTAAAGATGGTTAAAATGGTATATTTTACGTTATCTATATTTTACCATAATAAAAAAACACTACAGGGAAAAAAATCAAATGAAACTTGTAGGGACGAAAATGACAACATCTGATTAAAAAACAACAACAATAAGAGCCTGGAGTTAACAGCCGATTAGATGACACAGAAGAAAACAGCGTGTTTAGGAACAGAAACAACCAAATAAAGCTGAGAGAGAGAAATAAAACCTTGAAAAAAAAAGATAGAGGGGTAAGAAGCAGCATAGATAAATTACTTCAAAAACTATGGCCAGAAATTTTATAAATGTGATGAAAACTATAAACCCACATGTGCAAGTAGCTCACTGGAGCACGAAGTTGGAAAACACAAACAGAGTCAAACCAAAGAGCGGCACCACGAGATGTTTGAAAACGGCTAATAAACTGAAAACCTTAAAAACAGCCAGAACAAACGCCACATTACTTAGAGAGGAACAACAGAAAAGACAACAGGCTTCTCAGAAACCAAGAAAGCCAGAAACAGCAGGACAGCATCTTTCACTTACTGAAAAAATACATTCCACGTAAAGTTCCGTATCAAGTACAAAAGTACCCTTTTTAAAATGAACATGAGAAAGTCATCTTTATTAGAGGAAGAGAAAGTAAAAGAATTCATTGCCAGCAAGCCTGTACTGCAAGAAATTATAAAGGAGGTGCTTCTTGGGGAGAAAATGATATCAGTTGGAAAACTGGACAGAGAGATAGATAAAATACGTAAGAAGAAAATTAACAAGATGAGAAGAACCTATGTGAAGAAAAGCACTGAACTGAGGAAGATGAAAGAACTCAACTGAATTGAACAATGTTCTGTGTCCTCTAACAGTAATACAAAGCACTATAAAAATATTATTTCTCCCCAAGTTAATTTATAAATTTCAATATCTTTAGTGAAAAATTACAATTGGCTTTAAAATGTAAATGATGTCAAAAGTTCATTAGAAAATAAATAACTTAAATGAATATATTACAGAAAATATTTTTCTTAACATTATAAAAAATGTATAAAGCTACAATAATTAAAGAAGCATTTTACTAGAGCTAGAAAACTGCCTGATAATGGAAAAAAGTGGAGAGTACAAGAACAGAGCTGTTTCCTGTTACAATGTAGCACAGGGTAAGCTGGTCTTAACCTTAAAAATCAGCAGGGAATGAAGGCTTAATATCTTAAAATTAATGAATGGCCACATATAAAAGTAATTATCCCAAAAACTTTCAGAGACCAGTTATACGACAGGTATCAAGAGCCTTCAAACGTGTGTATGCTATGGCTCGTAAATTCTACTTCTAGAAATTTACCCATGTAGAAATGTCAAACAAGAGATTCAATCTGCCCATATAAGAAAGCTATGAACTTCACATTCATTATTGTGAAAAATGGGAACAACGTAAATATCCTACAGTGGGGACTTGGTTGAATAATTCTGTTACAATAGAGTGCTGAGTATAGGGTCTTTGTATTTATCAAGAAACCATGAAGATAATTTATTTTATTTAGTTTTATTTATTTATTTATTGAGACAAAGTTTCACTTTTATTGCCCAGGCTGGAGTGCAGTGGCATGATCTTGGCTAACTGCAACCTCCACCACCTGGGTTCAAGCGATTCCCCTGCCTCAGCCTCCTGAGTAGCTGGGATTACAGGCATGCGCCACCACGCCCAGCTAATTTTGTATTTTTAGTAGAGAGGCGGTTTCTCCATGTTGGTCAGGCTGGTCTCGAACTCCTGATCTCAGGTGATCCACCTGCCTCAGCCTCCCAAAGTGCTGGTATTACAGGTGTGAGCCCCTGGGCTCAGCCATTTGATTTATTTATTTTTGAGACAGCATCTCACTGTTTCCCAGGCTGGAGTACAGTGGCTCAGTCACAGCTCACTGCAGTCTTGACTTCCTGGACTCAAATGATCCTCCCACTTCAGCCTCCCCAGTAGCTAGACTTCAGGAGTATGCCACCATGGCCAGCTAATTTTTGTGTTTGTTTGTTTGTTTTGTAGAGACTGGGTTTCGCCATGTTGCCCAGGCTTGTCTCAAACTCCTGAGCTCAAGCAATCCACCCGCTTTAGCCTCCCAAAGTGCTGGGATTTTAGGTGTGAGCCACACGCCTGACCATGAACATACAATCAAATATACATCTACAATATATTATTTGAAAATCTGTGACTCAGTTTGTTGAGGAAGTCCTTATTGCCAAGCAATAAGCCAAGTGCCAGAAATGCTCATGAATAAGAGGTGTTTATGATTTCCGCTTGAAAGCCTCATGTAGTGAACAGGCAGTCACAGGGAGATGAAGTGTGTTATGCCAAGTGCCACCGTGGGGATACGATGAGAGCACTTCGACCATCCCTGAGGACATGAGAAGCCTCTCTGGACTGAACGGCTGCTGCAGCCAGGCACTGTACCTGCATCGCCTTTGTTACCAATACAGCTCCATGGGGGCACAGCTGGAGAGTTGATGGGGATAAACGGGGTTATGGGATGTGTCCAGAGTCCAGCTAGAGGAGGAGAGGCTGAGGTTTCTGTAGCACCGATGCCCCTCTGCTCTCTCTTCGTAGCACAGCGCTCTGCCTCCCCTGCCGCCCCTGGGATTTCTCGGCTTGAAACGCAGAATAATGCCAGGAAACATTGTAAGTCATCGTCTTGGATTTGTTTTTTTGTTGTTGTTTTTGTTTTGATCTGTTGTCCCTTTTCAACAGACATGAAGGACACTAAATTCTAAACAATTGTATTTCAAGGTACATCTCTTTTCTACCAGGGAAGAGATACACTGACCTCCTGGAATTGCCTGAAGTACTTGGATCATCGACGCTGAGACCCTTGTGCTTAAGGAGCTGATTTCCTTTGAAGGAAAGCAAGGATGACAAATGGGGATCCAGTTGACAGGGACATTCCTGGTTCCAAATCTCTGTCCCCAGGGACAGGCCATGCTCAGGGAACTCTCTCAGAACATCCTTGCTGTCTATACAAGTTCTTCCAATGCAAGTAGACTCAACCACAAGGCACCCGATAGGCTCCTTTTGTGTGTCCACCTGTGTGTTGTTCTGTGCTCCTGTGCTCCGGTGTGTGTTTCTTTGTTGCCAAGGAAATATACATTGAAGTAGAAATGTTTAGAAGTCATTATGCTCAGGAATTTAAACACACGGAAATCAGTTTTTAAAAGGATCTTTCATAGAACAAAAGTAGCGTAACTTCATACCTCTAAACAAACAGATAATGCATTACAATAATCTTTTAATAGTTATTCACATATTGTTTGTACGATATTACCAGAGTCGTAAACTTCTTTGGGAGAGTATATAAAGCCCCCATCTTTTAATTTTATTTTTTAATTTTTGACTGTAAAACAATTTTAAACAAAATAGAAATTGTCTAGGTGTCCTGAGAGTACTATCTATTAAATGCTATGGGGGATTTTTGCAACTCTCTTTATAGCTATGATCCCTCTTTTATCTGTAAAATGGGAATAAGAAGACATAGCTCAGAGGGTTATAGTAAGATATATATGGAGCATTTTGGCCAAGATTTTCAATAATGGTACAACATGCTGGTACACGCCACCACACCCAGCTAATTTTTGTATTTTTAGTAGAGACAGGGTTTCACCATGTCAGCCAGGCTGGTCTCGAACTCCTGACCTCAGGTGATTCGCCCACCTTGGCCTCCCAAAATGCTGGGATTAGAGGCGTGAGACACTGCACCCGGTCTTGACCTGTTCTTAAATATAGTCATTACTAAAAGTTAAATTATAGAAACCTACAATCAAATAAATTAGAGTTAAAGCAAAAAGAGTAACAATGAGAACTACTTGGGCTCTCGCTTCCTAATTATTGCACTGTGCTGTGCTGTGCCCGTCCCGAGGTCACTCGCACCTGCTGCACCTGCACAGTGGGACCCTGCGGCACGGGGAGCTGGTGCAGGCCTCGCCAGTGCTCGTCCACCGACGCCGTGCTGGCAACTTGGAACTGGACATAGTGAGAGAAATTTCACCATAGACATTGACACGCGCATGAATCGGGGCTTGCTATAGTGCTTTGTAGATTGCCCAGATTTATGACGGAGAAAAATATTAGTAATGCAGATTACACTGAGACCTATGGGATATCCACAGCCACCGTATTGGGAACAACACAAAAACTGAGGAAGTATTTTTCCAGTAGCCAAAAACTACTATCTGATTTAGCAAAGAAGGCACGTGTACCGCTGATGAATGTGTGAAGTTCCGGCAGACATCTCCACCAACCCCCTCCATCTGACTGGGCATACATTCCATCAAGGAGAACGTTAACCACTCCATTTACAAATGGAAAACCATAATTTGGCTATAGTTCAAGAGTTGCTTTTTCAGTAGACTCTGTTGTTTCGGAGTAGTTTTATATTTACAGCAAAATTGAGTAGAAGATAGGAAAATTTTCCATATAATCTCCTGGCCCCTATTCTCCTCGCCCCTATGCCTGCAAATCCTCCAGCCTTACTAACATTCCCCACTGGAGTAGTAAATTTGTTACAACTGATGAAGAGTTTTGGAAAAAAAAATTTAAAAAAGCATTTAATGAAAATCAATATTTTGTACAAAATTCATAAAAAAGGAGTACTATGTATTTATTATTTGTAAATATTATGTATCACATTTTTAATATCATTAAAACTAATAATAAGCTATATTCATGTACATCAGCACATGTGCATTAATCCTTTAATATATTAATGTTTTTGTGGAGATCCAGTTGTTCAGCAATCACCAGCACACCACCCTATCTGACGGCACCTCCAGGAGTGGGAGAGCAGGAAGTCCTAGCCTACTCTGAGCCAGTTCTCCAGGCCTGGAAGTGAAACCAAAGGCATCCAGCCAGTCATTGATCTTACAGTACATTTGAAGCCAATGGACATCTCTACAAACCTATGGCAGTACTGTGAATCACCCTTTGAGCCCTAGCAAGACTTGGCTTTCCTGGGTTTGGTGGTGGTGGTGGTGGTGGCTGGCTGACTGGTTGGCTGACTGGTTGGCTGGTCAGTTTTAGCAAAGTTGTAACACATGTCGGCATTGTTCACCTCCAGAAATAAAGGAGCAGAAAGTCCCCACAAGACATTAATCTGTTTCTTGCCAACCCCTCATTTTCTCCTGCATTTCTCACTGCCTAAAATGCTCTGCCAGTTGCTCCTTCCCTATACAATATTTCCTACTTAGTAAGACTCAGCCCAGTCACCGAATTCTTTGGGAAGTTATCGCTGGTCAGATTTCTCTTCACCTTACTCTTGGTGCCTGAATGTAACACTTACCAAGTTGTATTTTATTTAGCAGATTCCAAAATTGACTCTACTGTTGTCAGGGACAGGAAAAGAGAATTGCTCACCTCTGCTAATGGTTAATAGCAGTTTCCTATTGAATTGAGTCACGGGATGTACAGAAGATCACCCCAAGGCCATGCCCTTCCTTAGCAATTCTATGCTGATGTCATGGTCCCACTGAACACAAGAGTCACATGGAGAAAACCGTCTGGATGCTTTGCTGCCCGAGTGAAAATGTAGGAGTCATGTTTAAGCTGAGATTCTCACAGCCAGGGCAGTAGATGGGATTGAGGTGGGTTTCTCCATAGTCTATGAAATCTGGACTCGAGATATATCTGAAAATCAGTGTCAGAAATATTTTAGAGACTGAGAACCAAAATATCCCAAAAATTGTTCAGGCTTGCAGTTTAAAATGAAGTCTAATGTAGAAGAAACCCACTGGGCACACGAAAGTCAAAACAGTAGCTTGTAGAAACTTCCTGAGGCAGATGTGAGTCTCACCTGTGGGAAGTGAGGCGACACTTCTGATGACTAAGCTACACAGGAGACTAAGAGAGTCACTGCTATAAAATAACCTTTTATTACTGTTGAACGAAGGATAACATAGACAAAAACAGTCATGAATTAACAAGTGCACAGCTTCGTAAGTTCGTACAGCACTGAGCACACCTGTGCAACCACTACCCACTTCACGATGCGGGAAAATACCAGTGTCCAAGAAGCCTCCACTGTGCCCCTTCCAAGTCAACTGTGCGTTGATGAAGTCACCATTCTGCCATCTATCACTGTGGATTAGCCATGTGCTCTCTTGTGCCTGATTCTTTCACACAGTCGTGCATTTGTGACATTCGTTCATGTTTTTACATGCTGCCTCAGTTCGGTATTGCTCACTGCACTATAGCATTTGTGAACCCAAAACATCTGAAACAGACCTCAATCCATCTGAACGTTTATTTTGCCAGGGTTGAAGACATGCCCATGCACAGCCTCAGGAGGTCCCGACAACATGTGCCCAAAGTGATCAAGGTACAGCTTTCATTTATGCATTTTAGGGAGACATGAGACATCAATCAGTATGTGTACATGAGACATCAGTCAGTATGTGATTGGTTCAGTTCAGAATGGCAGACCTAGAGGCAGGGACTTCCAGGTCCTAAGTAGATAAGAGACAAAAGACTGCATCCATTTGAGTCCTTGATCAGTCTTTCACTGAATACACAATTTGATCTGGCTCGGTGAATCTGAATTTTTACGTAAATAATAGGGCAGAGGAAGCCATCAGATATGCATTAGTCTCAGGTGAGTGGAGGATGCCTTTCTGTCCTGCACCTGTGAAGATAAGCTATCAGTTTACATTGCCAGGGTGAAATTCAACAGAACTGTTTTAGGTAAAGATCTGGAAGCCTACAGGGAATTTCCTTGTTGGAAAATGTGAGGGAGGTTATGTAGCTTTTTAAATCTTTGTAGTTACCACATTTAGAAATAAAATGGAAGGCAGGTTTGCCTGACATAGTTTCCAGCTTGACTTAGTGATTTGGGGGTCCCGACATTTATTTTGCTTTCACACATTGTATTATCTAAATATATTACCAGGCTTCATCCATGCTACCCTTGATGGACGTGTGATAGGCTGTTTTATAATCTGGGGCTCGTAGGAATGGCATTGCTGTGAATATTCTTGCACAGATCTTTTGGTGCACATATTTTGGAATAGATACTCAGAGGTGGAATCACCAGGTCAAAAGGTAAGTGTGTATTCCACTATAGTAGGTGCTGCCAATCCATGTTCCAAAGGAGCTGTCCCAACTTCCATTCCACCTCCCATACGCTAGAACTGCTGTGGCTCCACATCCCTGTGAACACTTAGTACTGTCAAATATTTAGCCCATCCTCATGTGCACATGTGAGTAATGAAGCTGAGCACACAGTTTATACGCCATTGGATACCATCTTTTGTGAAGTGACTTATCAAGAATTTGCCCATTCTGATTGTAAAAGTTATTTAAATATCCTAGTTTGTGAGTAGATACACGTATTGTAAAAGCTTCTCCTACTCCGTGGCTTGCGTTTCTACTCTCCTAATGGTATGTTTTGATGAACATAAGTTCCTACACTTAGTAAATTTTTTTTTTTAGTTTTAAAGTTAATACTACTTGGCTTTGTTTAAGGAATATTTTGAATACTACAACTTCATGAAAATATTTTTCCACTGTGTCTAATAGAAGTTTCGGTGCTTTATGATTTACTTTTAAGTTTCTGGACCATTTGAAACTGATTTTCTTGTGTATGCTATGAAATGCAAATCAAGGTTAATTTCATTTCCAAATGAATGTTCATTTGATCTGGTGCAATTTTGTTAAAGCCCATTTTACCCATGCAGAAACTCCTTTTCTGAGTTTTGCTATCATGTTACATTTCTTTCTAAAAGCTCTCATTCTAAGGCCTGGACCTATAATTTTGTTGTCATTGTTTATATGAAACGAACTTTTAAAAATATTTTTAAATATTTAATTTACAAATAAAAACTGTGTGTATTCAATGCGTACAATGTGATTGTCTGATACATTCATCCATTGGGTAATGATGATCACAATCAACTTACCGTGTTCGTCACCACTCACACTCTGCAGGAGAGATCCCAGAA